>JAWPHD010012931.1:0-72210 GCA_037043455.1 Cyrtodaria siliqua
TACCAAACTTTATCAGCTTGTTTATGTCATTGAAAGCTCGAAAAAGTTTGAAAACCAGCCATTTCAAACAAGAAACAGCGGAGTTATGGGCTTTGATTTAGTTAAAAATGCTATATTTTGCCTCGTTAAGACGATAGGGGCTTCATTGTTCATCTGATCTTTACCAAACTTTATCGGATTGTTAATATCAATGAAAGCTCAGACAATTTTGAAAACCAAACATATCGGACCAGTAACAGCTTAGTTATGGCCCTTGATTTAGTTCAAAACGCTATATTTTACATCGTTAAGACGAGAGGGTCTTCATTTTTCATCTGATCGTTACCAAACTTTTTTTTTTAATTATTTTTTTAAATTATTAATTTATATTTTTTGATTTAATTTAATTTTTTTTAATTACTTTTTTTTTTTAAAAAATTAATTTAATTTTTTTTTTTTTAAATTTCTTTTTTTAAGTTTTTATTTTTTTATTTTTTGTTTTATTTTTTAATTTTTTAATTTTTTTTTATATATTTTTTAATTTTTGCTTTTATTATTATTATTATTATTTTTTTTTAGCTCTATGTTGGACCAGTCGGACCAGTAACAGGAGTTATGGCTCTTTATTTAGTTAAAAATGCTATATTTTGCCTTGTTAATACGGTAGGGCCTTCATTTTTCATCTGATCATTACCGAACTTTAAGAGATTCTTTAGTTCTGGCCCTTGATTTAGTTCAAAAGCTGTTTTTTGCACGAAACTTCCAAAAAAACGTAAATGACAGTCACTAACTTCATTGATGTTATAAGAGCCATGTTAGCCAGTAGAGCGTCCACAGGCCCTCTTGGGCCTCTTGTTTACTAATTTGATTGCAATGTTATGTGATAAAAAGGATCTTAAACTCGTTCCCATTCCATATAAGATTTATGAAACTCGTTATAAATTATTGTTAATTTTAACTCGCCAAAAGTCTCGTTAAAATTAAAATAATTCATAACTCGTTTCATAAATCCCCGTGTGGTTGCCGGGGTAGAATACAACCACTGCAAACACACCGTCACATGCAGAGGGGTAGGACCCCCCCCCCCCCCCCCCCATTCATATTCATTTTGTCTTTTTTTGTTCATGCTCATTAAAGGTCTTCATCATGACCCCTGCATTGTTTCAGGTGCCATCTCACTCACATCACTAAGAGCAGTGGCAGAAAAACAATAACGTGGCTCCAGCGTAAATGGAGTTTCTACGATAGAATTTGCAGCAACTCTGCAGTTCAGGGTGAGAAGGTTCTAGGCCCATTTTCCATATTTTATCTCGATGTACATGGAAGATGAGCCTGGCATGTTCATGCCTTTTAGGCGCCATATAACATTTTCATGTGTTGGTGTGCCTTAAAACCCCAATCCAATTCAATTCATAAATCTTATATGAAATGGGAACTCGTTTAAGATCCTCTATATATATTATAAAGATTGTTTTTGTTCCAGAAATCAATTAATATTTTAATCACTCTTAGTCCATCTTTTACTATCCTAGCTCTGTGCCGGCAATCTCATTAAAATCAGACCCTTTATCACGCTGTGATACGCTACGTTACTAAGGATCTGACAACACTGCATTGGAGGTCACGGCAGATTGACCTTACGATTAGCTAATCAGATTTCAGCCTACAAAATTGCTTGGTATAGACTGCGTTTCAGTAAAACGCGATGGAGCAGTCTATGCTCGGTATTGAAAGAGACAATGTCCGTAACTTTTAGCTTATAAAACACAAAATAATTGCGTTGACAAACATAATACACCATTATTGAATATTTACTTAAAAAAAAGAAGAAAAAAGGATTATTTGACGGGATTTAATAACGGTACAAAAAAGTTTACTGATTCGTGGTATTGAACCCACACTAAAATGAAACTCGGGGTTCGACAGTTGACAACGCTATCAACTGAGCTAAGCGGGCCAGATGTTCTATGACTTACTATTTAGAATAGCTTAATGTCCTAATAAATTCGATGGAATATATATTTTCAAAAACACACATGACAGCACCCATGATTTTCTTCGTATCTTTATGTAAAACATGCCATTTAGTTCATTTCTTTGAATGTATCGTGAAATCCACAGCAATAACACACGAAGACTTTATCTTTATTCGGACATGGATCTATGTGTTTTATGTGGATTTTCGTTTGTTCAGTTCACTCGAACGTCATCTGAAGTGCATATGAAACGCGCGATTTCATTGGTTGAATTTAGTTGATGTTCTCATGAATATTGATCAGATGAAAGGTCGATCTGACGTGGCCTCCAAGGCAGTGTTGTCAGATCCTATAGCGGAGAGTAGCAAAGCGTAATTAAGATATGATTTAAATGAGATTGCTGTGCAGGCTGCCTGTGGAAATAAGTGTGAAACTTTTGTCGACTGTCGAGGCAGGGTTGACAATTACCGCAGTAGGCAGGAGACTTTGGACCAGTTATGTCTGACCCACCATTAACAGAATAAGTATCTACATGACGAATACGTGGCGCTGCTGGTCAACAGTCAATTTGACTCCTCAACAGCCAAAATAAAACCAGGCGATAAGTAGATGTGGGCATGTACAGTAGAATAATTGTATTAGTGCACGATATTAAGTTGTGGTTAATAAAATTCATTTTTAATTGATATTAAAGTCATCATTTTGTATTTTTTAGCTCTACTGGCTGAATGTCGGATGAGCCTAATTGTCTGTCTTCCTCCACCTGTTAACTTGTTATGCCCGGCCACAAAAGTGGAGCTGGCACACATGCATAGTGTTTTCCATGTTTGTCCGTTAGTCCCGTCCTTACGAACATTAAAGTTTTACTTCGAGATTTTTGTTAAGTCCATTTCTCAGAGATACCAGAGGTCATACAACTTTGTAGACGTGAGAATCATAGCCTACTAAATTGGCTCCTATGCAGTTTTTTTTTATTCTGACGTTCTATGTAACTGCATAAACACAACAGTTTTGTGTATGTAGGCCTACGTAGGGCGTTTTTTGATGACACATAACACAGATATATTAATAAACAGATAGGAAACGTCCTATCTTGACTAATGAAGTAACCAAAATATCACGTGGCACCTTAACTTTTCCTTCTATCTCCTCTCTCAATTATTCACTGATTTTGATGAGAATACATTCAAACGATTCATAGTGAATAGCAAAATGGTATTATAATAATTTATGTTTATTTTGAAAGTAAGTAATTGTATAAAAAGATGTTTAAAGTTAAAAATGTCATCATTTTTCGCTTTTCTCTTAAAAATCAAGGTTTTGACATAGTCAAAGTTTCCGTCGAACTCTTTTTTTGCTCTAAATGTAAGAGAAAGAAAAATACTATCATTGGAAAGAAAATTAAATTTGTGATGGTATTTGGCATGAAT
This sequence comes from Cyrtodaria siliqua, assembly GCA_037043455.1. Classification (NCBI taxonomy): domain Eukaryota; kingdom Metazoa; phylum Mollusca; class Bivalvia; order Adapedonta; family Hiatellidae; genus Cyrtodaria; species Cyrtodaria siliqua. Next base: position 3,386 of record JAWPHD010012931.1, read on the forward strand.
GAAACTTGTATCTATAAAACGCTTCATAATATATGTGTTTAAAGTTGGGAAATAATTTGTGAAATTTTCGCACTGTGCCACGTGAAATTTAGATAATTTTCGTAGTATCCAATCTATTTGTTATTAGGTCTGTGCACATAACAACATAAAATTATACAGCAAAGATGAAAGAAGGCAAAGATAAACAAACTTTTTAATTCCGTTAATAACATAGATCTAATACAAATTTATACTGATTTATGAATCAGAATTAATGTTTACCTTCAGACTCTGAATCCGACATTTTGTCACATGGAGGGGAAATTCTTCTATGCGCATGCGCACCGGAAGGCGATAGTACGATGATGATAACGCGATAGTACGATGATGATAACGCAATAGTACGATAATGAAATTGCGAAATCACGATACTACGATAACGAAAACGCGATATCACGATATTACGATGGTGAAAACGCGACAGTACGATGGTTTTTTATACTTCTTGACATTGTGAACGTTATCTTCAGCACTGGAGAAGTCCCGGCGTCGTTGAAAATTGGACTTTTGTCCCCCATATTCAAGAATAAGGGTAAACAAACAGTTTCTACCAACTATAGAGGTATTACGGTTCTCCCAGTTATCGAAAAAATTATAGAGGCTGTATTGAAATATAGATTATCCCATTTACTGGAGGAATCCCAGAGCGCTTTTCAAAGAGGGTTCACTTCCGGAACATCTCCGCTTCACGCAGCCCTAATTCTAGAAGAAACCGCAAGGATTAATATGGACAAGAAGACCAACTGTAATTACATTTTTCTGGACGCCAAGGCTGCATTTGATGTGGTAGATAACGCTCATATGATGCGGAGAGTGTATTACTCCGGTATCACCGACAAACATTGGTCGATAATTAACAGTTTACATACAGATACTTGTAGTATAATTAAGTGGAAATCTATTAGGTCTGAACCTTTTAAAATGCAACAGGGAGTTCGTCAAGGGGGAGTAATCAGCACAGACTTGTACAAATCTTACATAGACCCATTGTTACACAGACTTGAAGGCAGTGCCAAAGGACTATATGTCGGTAATCTCAACTGTTGCGCAAGCGCCTGTGCGGATGATGTGGCCCTTATTAGTAATGAAGACTCAGATAAACAGCTTTTGATTAACATTGCTGAAGACTTTGCAAACCGTGAACGTTATGTATTACAACCTAGTAAAACCGAGGCTTTGAAATTTATTACAAGCAAGAAGAAAACTTTCTCTAGTGAACTATTCTTTGAAATATATGAAAATAAAATTCCAAATGTAGAATACAGTACACATCTCGGTATAAAGAGAGCCAAAACTTTGAAAGATACTATAGACATAAATGTGAATAATAATATACAGAAGGCGCGTAGAGCCTTGTACAGTTTAATGGCAAGTGGTCTTCATGGTAATAATGGTCTCGATCCGGAAACCTGTCTTCATCTCGTCCAAGTGTATGTGCAGCCAATTTTGTTATATGGCTTGGAAATACTACTACCAAAAAGTAAGGATCTTGATAAATTAGAAACATTTCAAAAGACGACTCTTAAACAGATCTTATCTGTCCCAGTAAATACAGCGGACTCGGCGGTATACTTATTATCCGGATTTCTCCCGATAGAGGGGCAAGTGGACAAGAAAGCATTGACTCTATTCCGCAATATTTGTGCACAAAACGATAATGCTTTGGAAAAAAAATTAGCGATCAGACAACTTTCACTAAACATTCAAAACAGCAATAGCTGGTTCATCGAAATAAAAAGACTTGCTTGGAAATATGACATCATTGATCCAAAAACTTTATTGAATGATCCTATGCTTAAATTTAGATGGCAAAAATATATAAACTGTGCCGTAAATAAATATTGGATTGATAAAATCGAAACTAGAGTGCAATATTACAAAAGTCTTCAATACTTGAACCCGGAATATCTACCGGGGAAACCTCATCGGATACTGAGAGTACCTCTGAAGTCGTCCAAAGATATGCTGAGGATTCCTATACAGTTAAAACTCTTGTGTGGAGGCTATATTCTTCAGGATTCCAGGGCTAGGTTTAACCAAAACCAAGTTGACGCTACATGTCGGTTGTGTTGGTTAGAAGACGAAACACTGGAACATTTTATTCTGAACTGTGGTGCCTTGCACAGTCTCAGACAACAGATTTTATGTGATATCAGTCATGAACTTGAAGAATTAGGATTTTCCGACTTCAATGTACTGTGTGCCAAGCAGAAGATACAGTTACTTTTGGACTACACAAACTTCCCATCCCTGAGATCCATTGCACCCCCCCTGTTACAAAACTTTGAGTTTCAAGTTAGAAGGTTGCTATACAGCTTGCATATAACCCGATACAGACTTTTAAAAATTGTTTTAAACACATAGAGTGGGACAGTAACCACTGAGTGAATGCATTAATTGTGGTGTTAAACACAATCATAATATAAACAGCTGTGTAAATATTAGCGTAGCGTATTCTCGGTGGTGGATTGGACTGTTCCATTATTCGTATATATTCGGGTGGAGGAATTATACTACGTCGACAGACGGTTCTCCTTTCAAGGAGGTTTTGAGAGAAGAACATAGAACATAGATAGTATATCGCATTATCATCATCGTACTATCGTATTATCGCGTTTTCGTTATCGTAGTATCGCGTTATCATCATCGTGTTATCGCGTTTTTGTTATCGTAGTTTCGTGATTTCGCGTTTTCATCATCGTACTATCGAGTATCGCGTTTCAGATCAACACATTGAAAGGCGATGGCCCTAACGGAATTCCGTAGATAACCCATCAAGTGTCATATTATATTGACACCGGGCCAACCAGTCTTAGCACTACCTCCGTCGTGAATGAATGAAATGAGGTTTTATGTCCTTAACATATTACAGGGGCGTAGCTTAAATGCATATATAGGCCCGACAAACAAGAGGGGTCCAGGGGTATGCTCTCCCCCTGCATTTTTAAAAAACTTTTTTGTGCTTAATTTCTTTTATTCCAGTACAATGTTATACAAAAGTTGTTCAGGTATCTCACAAACTATATGATTTTGAAACTTAACACATTATATGGTTACTATAAATAACAGAACATTAATACAATGTCTTGCAGGTAATCTTTTAAGTGTGAATATAACAAAAGATAAAGACGAATTAAAGAAAGTAAAAAAGGAGAAAAGATAAGAGAAATAGAGGTTTACAGATAAGAAGCTGTATGCATATATTTTTCTTATTTTTATTTATTTAAAACTTGGTGCGTTTTGGCGTACATCTGACAGAACACATGGCATTTGAAGAAATATTTTTTGACAAATTTGAGAAATAACATTTGACGCTGTAAAACAAAATAAGAAACAAATATTGACCCTTAATCCCCTACTCTCTCCGGCTTCAGTTTTTATTGCATTTTTGGACTTTTCATTTTTCAAATTGATGTATAGGTCCGGGCCTATATGGCCTTTAATAGCTATGCCGATGTATTGGGTTATAATGGGACAGCAACCTCAGAGGGAGAGGAGACAACGGCTGATTGCCAAGCCAGGGAGCTATTAATATCGTTTTTATTCAGTCTTGGGTATGACTTGGCAGAGTATTGAACCAACTGTCATGCGGGGCGGACGATCTACCATTACGCCACAGGGGTCGGGGAGGGTGGTGGAGCATAAAAAACAACAGTATTACTCATGTAACCTATATAATTAAGTCCTGAATACTCGTAACAAAGGCATAGGCTACTTCCATCATTGATATAATTTCTTTTTTATTAAAATCTCACTTTTGCAGTAGTGCTTCTCTGGCTGGGATGGTAAAGATGCTGTGTTTGTAAACTGCACCGCTACGGCCCAGGTTCGTATCTCATTGCGAGCTTGACTTGTGAGAAAGTGTTAATTCTTAGGATGGCAGGCAGGAAGTATACAGTACTGGTTCTACTCAGGAAAGAAGTTCCAAGTCTGGTGGCCTGCCTCCACTACTAAAAAATCGACCGTCTTATATATATTAAAAATGTGCTGAAAATTACATAAAACACAATTCAACCAACCAACCAACCAACCAACCAACCAACCAACCAACCAACCAACCAACCAACCAACCAACCAACCAACCAACCAACCAACCAACCAACCAACCAACCAACCAACCAACCAACCAACCAACCAACCCTCTTTTGCACAACGTATTTGTTAAAGTAGTTAAAGCAGCTATCCCGCCAATGACAGCCAAATGTTACAAAATATGTACACCACAACGAGGTACATGTATATATATATATATATATATTATATATTATGCACAATATAAACAGCTTTAAACAGCCATGCCAAACCCCAAAACTGGAGCGTCGAATTAAGAGTTACCAACTTGTAGTTCATTTTAGGCATATTCAATCACAGGTACATGTATTTAAAGAACCCGTGAATAAACATATTGTTTTAATCGTCACATATACATCAATATATGACCTGAACACCTGGATAGATTTTGATAAACGGTTTTGTAGTGTAATTGTGTCGTTAATTTGCGGGTTAGTGCCTTTAAAAGGTCTGCATAATTATGAAATAATTTATTCATGAACAAAATAATAGATATATAATTCATCTTATACTAAAAAATGTGCTGAAAAAGACGTAAAACACAATTCAGCCACCAACCGACCTCGATCTTTTGCACAATGCAGATGTTAACAGGTTAATCCGAGCCTTTTCTGACCTTACCAGCCCTTTTTACGATTTTGATATTTCATTCGGCTGTGTACCTAATAAACCACACAAAAAAAGAAGACTTTTAAGGTCAGAGTCGGCTCGGATTATTAACAGGTCTGCCATATTATGACATAATTTAGTCAAGCACATGAGACGAAACACAGTTTACCAAGTAATTTTCTCTCACAATTTAATTTGTGTTGGTGTGAATGAGCACACCGGAGAAGCTGTTCCATCTGTAAATGTTGTCAATTACTTGACCTGGGTAGGAACATTTAATCCACACTTTGTCTGCTTTAGCCAGAACAGCCACACCAGTACCTGTTGTACAGGTTTGGTGGCCAGAATCGTCAAACTGAGTCGTTGCTCCTATAACAATATCGGCAGCTACTATGTAGACACATGCATATTTAGAACTAGCGGCACAGACTTGTACTGTGAAGGCAAATGTTCCAGAGTGTGGAGCTGTGAAGTAACCCGTTGTTGAGTCATATCCCCCGCCAATGTTGGTGACAGTCTCCGTGTATCGGACCAAGTCTCCAGCAGAGAGAGTGGTGTCTGCAACTGTTTTGACTTTAAACACGACCGTAGGAGTGGCCAAGTCAGCTGAAACAATTGAAAGTAACTTTTAAGTTTAAGCTTACCAACACATGCAATTGTCCCAGTGCAAAGTCACAGTGCATTATACAAACCCAATTTGAAAGAGACCGAGCATAATGTCTGCTCCTGGGTCAGCCATTTCTACTGGTGTTTTCTTCAAAAAAAATTCCGATAAAAAGGCTACTTAACGTTAACCTGTTTAACGCACATAACGACTTATAGTTTGCACAAGACAACTTACAAAATGCACATAACGACTTACGAAATGCACACGACAACTTTGAAAATGCACATAACAACTACGAAAATGCACATAACAGCTGAGCAAATGCAGAAGACAACTGCAAACATGCACCTAACAACTTAAGAAATGCACCAGAAAACTTACGAAATGCACATAACAACTTACAAAATGCACCAGACAACTTATGAAATGCACAAGACAACATAGACAATGCACAAGACAAATTAAGAATTGCACATAACAACTTAAAACATTCACATAACAACTTACGAAATGCACATGACAACTTACGAAATGCACAAGACAACTTAAAACATGCACAAGACAACTTAAAAAATACACATGTAAAATGCACATCAAAACATAGAAAATGCACATAACAACTTACTAAATGCACCTAACAACTTACGAAATGCACAAAAAATGCACATAACAACTTACGAAATGCACATCACAACTTAGAAAATGCACATAACAACTTAAAAAATGTACTAGACGACTTACAAAGCGTCCTGCACAAAATGCAAAAGGCCAACAGAAGGCAGCCGAGGCTTTCCATACAATTCCATCATTTTTTGTTTATTTCATCTGCCTGATGGGGACATTAACCTAGGGTTTCATGTACTAGTGTCCATCATTTAGACCCCGTGTGGTTCCCGGGGGCCCCGTTTGGTCCCGAGGCAAATAATAGGGCCAATGCAGATCCCTTTGCAGGGGTAGGCAGAGGGGTAGAATCCCCCCCAAATTCATGTTCATTTTATAATTTTTTGTTCATGTTCATTAAAGGTCTTCATCATGATCCCTGCATTGTTTCAGGTGCCATATCGCTCACATCAAAAGAGCAGTGTCAGAAAAACAATAAACGTGGCTCCAGCGTAAATGGAGTTTCTACGATAGAATTTGCAGCAACTCTGCAGTTCAGGGTGAAAAGGTTCTATGCCCATTTTCCATATTTTATCTTGATGTACATGGATGATGAGCCTGGCATGTTCATGCCTGTTTGGCGCCATATAGCCTTTCATGAGTTGGTGCGCCTTAAAACCCAATTCAATTCAATTCCATCTTTTAGATGTGCTAAAGAACCCAATTAATCTCTTCAAGAAGAAGATTAGGGTCACCCGTGATTGATTCTGGGATTCTATTTCTGGGAGCAGATCTGAATAACATAAATTGTGTATTTATTGACCATTTAACAACGGTTTATATTAAAGTAGCTATCCCGCCAACAACAGATACATTTTACAAAATATTTACACTGGCCGTTTCTAAACCTACTGACGACGGGGTATAAATATAACGTACTTACGTTGAGAATCCAAACACTATAGCAATATAAACGCCTTTAACCAGCCAGGCCAAACACCAAAATTGGAGCGTCAAATTAAATTATCAACTCTTACTTCATTTTATGCATATTCAATCACAAATACGTTAAGAACCCGTGAATAACCTATATACGTGAATACATGAACACATGGATAGAGTTTTGATATAATGTGTTTTGTAGTGTAATTTGCTGTTATTTGGCGGGTTAGTTTCTTTAAAGTAGTATCCCGCCGACAACAGTCGAATTTTACAACACATGTACACCGTTTCTAAACCTGCTGACGACGAGGTATATATATATAATTTACCTATTTTGAGAATCCAAACTCCATAGACACATTATAAACGGCTTTAACTAGCCAGGCATCTCATTATTTATTTTATGCATATTCAATCACGAGTATCATAAAGAATCCTTGAATAAACCTATCCATTTAATCGGCACATATACATTATTATATGACCTGAATACATATATATAGAATTTTGATAAACGGTTTTGTAGTGTAATTTTGTCGTTATTTGGTGTGTTAGTTTTTTTAAAGTATAAATACCTTTGATCTTGTTGACTGCAGTTTCCTGAGTCTTTATGGATGCCAGTAAAGTTTGGTTTATATCGCCCTCTTTCTCCATCAGATCTTGGGAGAGTCGACCAACTTGTTTTTGAAAGTCTGACAAAACTTCATCCAGCTTGGCTTTTTGTCCTTCGAGTTCTTGTTGAATGGAATCCTTCACTTTATCTAGTTTGTCATTCCATGCTATCTCTGCCGCGTTTATTTCGGAAATTGATTTTTCAATTTTGTCAGTCCATTTCACTTCTGCATATTTAAAGTCAGAGATTTGCCTTTCCATTCTATCATCAAACATCTTCAGCTCTGCCTCGTAAAGTTCCACGCGATGTTCAAGGCGAACTAACTTTTCAAGGACTTTTTCCTCGAAGTTAAACTTAGAGCACTCAGGCTCCTCGTGAACTTGTGCTTCAGCCACCGCTAATATGGCCAGCGTAGCGTACACAACCTGGTAAAGCATGGTTAACTGTAAATGCCTCACTGAAAATGTAGACTTAAAAATAATGTATATGGCTCAGTAAAGTGGTCGGTAATGATTGCTATGGCTGAACATGGGACTTTTATACCATATCATGCACACCACACATGGTCTGAAAACTGCAAGGGTCTAGCTGATGATTTACCCCCACTGTGTCTGTACCCTTTAATTTTAAACTGAAACGAACAACGGACTGCATTATTTGCCACATAGGGTCTATACCTATCAATTTAAAATGGATAATTAAACAGCAAATGTAGGTATCACACAGGGTCTGAGCCATTTAAAAGAGTGGAAAACAGACAAGTAATCTTTCTCTCCCATGGTTTGAACCCAACCATACAGGTCAATATTAACTGATTTAATATGTTCTGCTGTATGGTTTGAATTCTGTTTACAAGTTCAATAGAAACCTATTTATTAGTTTCTACCCTGCAGAGTTTGGGTGTTGGGAATATAGAAGTTAATGCTCTCAGTGAGTCTATGTATGACATGATATCTATTTATTTTGGTAGTTTCATTAAATCTGTTATTATTTAGAGCTCTATTTGTGAAACCTAATATGAATCACTCAGTTAATTTAACTTTGGACAATACCATATCTCATGATAATTGACCCCCAGTCACTAGACTGACTGAATGTGTATTTAAGTGTCTTGTTTTCCTACCTGAGAAATATTTATGAATGCCTTAAAATGTAATAGATCTTATAATTATGCACAACCATACATAAATATTCTGTGCCTTTATGACTGAGGATAAAACAAATATTCCACTTTAAAAAGATAAAGTTACAAAGTCAACCAGTTACAGAACATACGCTAGCCTTGCAAATAACAAGTGATAAACGTAACATACATTATTGTAACAAACGAGGGACGTTCAAAAAGTAACATTATTTTGGAAATAAAATTAAAACAAAAAGTGATATCGTGATTTGGTTTATTTCATACCTTCAGAGTAATCTCCACTGACAGCGATAAAAACGTTCAGTTGTTTCAATCATTTCCAGAAGTCGTCTTTGTAGTTTCTTTTAGCGATACCCGTCAGAGACACTGATGAACGGCTGTCCCGAGTGATTGTCCTGAGGTGTAGCGGTGTCCAACAGATGTTTTTGTTCAATCTTGGGAACAGGAAAAAATCACATGATGCCAGGTCGAGTGAATAAGAGGGGTTTGAAAGAACATTCAACTTTTCTTCTTACAAATCTTCCGTCACAATGGCCGACTTGTGTGCAGGGGCATTAACATGCATTATTGTTACATATGCAACTATGCACACTTGACATGGGTGATACCCATAACATATATTATTGTTACATATGTAACTATGCACACTTGAGATGGGTGATACCCATAGTATCTATATTGTTTTTATAAATGTAACTATGCCCATTAGGGATGGCTGATACTCATAACATAGATTATTGTTACATGTGTAACTATGCACACTTGAGATGGGGGATACCAATAACATGTATTGTTGTTACATATGTAACTATGCATATTATAGATGGGTGATACCCATGACATATATTATTACATATGTAACTATGTACTCTAGAGATGGGTGATACCCATAAAATATATTGTTGTTATATCTGCACCTATGTATACATGACACTTGGTGATACCCATAACTTATATTAATGTTACTCAAGTAACTATGCTATGCATATTACAGATGGGTGATACCCATAACATAAATTGCTATATATGTAACTCTGCACATTAGAAATGGGTGATACCCATAACATGTATTATTACATAGGTAACTATGTGCTCTAGAGATGGGTGATACCCATAACATATATTGTTGTTACATAATTATGTAACTATGCACACTTGACAATTGGTGATACCCATAACATGTATTATTTATTACACATGTAACTATGCACATTAGAAATGGGTGATATCCATAACATATATTATTGTTACAAATGTAACTATGTACTCTAGATATGGGTCATACCATACATATACATATGTAACTATGCACATTAGAGATGGGTTATACCAATAACATGTATTGGTTTTATATAATTATTCCACTGTACACACACGATGGGTTATACCCATATCCTATAGTATTATATATAACATATTTATATATATAACTATGCATCTTGAAATGGTTGATATCCATAACATATACATATGTAACTATACACCTCGAAATAGTTGTTATCTATAACATATTCATATTTAACTATGCACACACGATGAGTGATACCTATAACATAGCAATAACCAATAGCCATACCATATAATATCGTTACATATGTAACTATGCACAATAAAATAGGTAATAGCCATCTACACTCATGAAATTTCATAGGTTCATCACACTTGTTTAAAGCGGTAACCCTATATTAGTGTTCCATATGTAACTTTGCACAATAAAATGGGTAATCGCTATACCATATATTAGTGTTACATATGTAACTATGCACAATACAATGGGTAATAGCCATACTATATATTATTACACATATGTACGTATGTACAATAAAATGGTCAATAGCCATACCATATATTATTGTTACATATGTAACTTTGCACAATAAAATGGGTAATAGCCATACCATATATTATTGTTACATAAGTAACTATGCACAATAAAATGGTTAATAGCTATGCCATATATTATTGTTACATATGTAACTTTTTACATATGTAACTTTGCACAATAAAATGGGTAATAAACATACCATATATTATTGTTACATATGTAACTATACACAATAAAATGGGTAATAGCTATACCATATATTATTGTTACATCAGTAAATATGCACAATAAAATGGGTAATAGCCATTCCATACATAATTGTTACATATGTAACTATGCACAATAAAATGGTTAATAGCAATACCATATATTATTACACATATGTAACTATGCACAATAAAAGGAGTAATAGCCATACCATATAGTATTGTTACATATGTAACTATGCACAATAAAATGGGTAATAGCAATACCATATATTATTGTTACATATGTAAGTATGTATAATAAAATGGGGGAATAGACATACCATATATTATTGTTACATATTTAACAAACACTCTTAAACGTACTTTTGGATATTCAGGAATGGTAGTTTGGAACGTGATTCCCGTTGACATAAGAGCTTCACATTCTTAAGTACATTTTAATTTAAATACGAGTCTTTTCTTTCAATGAAAGAATGAAACTCTATTGTATTTTTTAACCTTTCATTACAAGCATTATAAATGTGTCTGTCTGGTTGAAGTTATATAATGATGCGTGTACGGTTTTTTCTTTCACTATATGCATTTATTGTAACATTGTGTAGTTTTATAGTTGGCCATATTGTAAACAAGACTTGTATTTTTTTGTAAATGCTATGTCTTAATATGTTACCTTCTTGAAATAAAGTTATTATTATTATTATTATTATTATTATTATTATAAGTATGTATAATAAAATGGGGCAATACACATACCATATATTATTGTTGCATATGTAAGTATGTATAATAAAATGGGGCAATAGACATACCATATATTTTTTTTACATATGTAACTATGTACAATAAAATGGGCAATAGCCTAGTCTCGGTCAGCTAGACCGTATCATGCATATGTCTTACTTGCAGATATCGGTCTGGGCAGATTAGGCCAATTAAAACGCCCATTAGTGATTAACACAATTTATTCGCGTTTTTTTTCATGCGCATAAAGTCGACGTTTGCGTGACGTCATGTTGTAAATAAATGTACAACGTCAATTGCTGATGCATCAGTTAAACTTTTTAAAGCACTTGCTGCTTCTCATAAGTTAAAAAATAAGAAATTATTATTAAATTAACTTAAAAAAATGTTTTTTGGAAATCTCTCAATATCTCGCCAAAATCACCCAAAACGTTGGGGCGATTTCAAGCGTAACGAAGAAATCAGAAGCGGGCCGGGTGACCGAGGCTAGGCAATAGCCATACCATATACCATTGTTACATATGCAACTATGTACCAAAAAAGTGGGCAATAGCCATACCATATATACTATTGTTACAATAAAATGTGATACCCATAATCTATACGTATTGTTGAAATTAAATATTGGTGATACCCTGTAACATGAATCTAGGACATGCCCCCATCCCCTCCCCTGCACTCATTACAAAAATGCACAGGTGGACATTTGCCCCCAAGTGAAATATTATGTAGGACATTTCCACCCTTGCTCCCACAACAACCCTCCTCATCAGATATGCACTACCAGATATCATACTGATGCTTTGTATAAAGAAGCGCATCCATTGTAGAGGAAACCTCATCTCTCACCACTGATGGTTCTAATCCCACTGAGAGCTATTTCCCCAGGATGGCGGTGGACTAAAGGGCTGATGCTGGTGGGATGGTTGTATCAATCTGTTTATGCCCAGTAAGTGTATATATGGTTATAGGGTGGGGATCTCAACAGTCTCCAAGTTACGAAACAGGTGCTATGTCTCCCAGGAGTGGGGACGGAGTCAGGGACCGATGCTAGTTGGATAGTTGTATCCCCGTGTTCGGTTACGGGGCAAAGAATAGGGCCACTGTAGATCCCGTTGGAAGGGAAGGCATTCTTAGGGGTAGAACCCCCCCCCCCCCCCGAATTCATGTTCATTTTATCATTTTTGTTCATGCTCGTTAAAGGTCTTCATCATGACCCCTGCATTGTTTCAGGTGCCATCTCGCTCATATCACTAGAGCAATGGCAGAAAAACAATAACGTGGCTCCAGCGCAAAATGGTGTGTCTACAATAGAACTTGCAGCAATCTGACCACATGATCTCGTTGTTAACAAACTTGATAGAGAATCATAGGTGTATGGTACAAAATATTAGACCTCTAGCCCATGTAGATTCAGAAAAAAATATTTTTTTTTAAAGATTTTCCTTTATAACTCTTTGTAAACCTGTGACACCCAGGACGGGGCTAAATTTGACCCCAGGATCACAAACTGAACAAACTGGATAGAGAACCAAAAGCTTATGGTACATGCAACTGTGTCCGTTAGTCCCGTCCGTATGAACATTAAGTTTTACTTCGAGATTTTTCAGTCCATTTCTCAGAGATACCAGAGGTCATACAACTTTGTAGACGTGAGAATCGTGGCTCTTATGGTGGTATGTAACGACCATCTTTGTGAGAATCATGGCTCTTATGGTGGTATGTACCTACCATCTTTGTGAGAATCATGGCTCTTATGGTGGTATGTACCTACCATCTTTGTGAGAATCATGGCTCTTATGGTGGTATGTACCTACCATCTTCATGAGAATCATGGATGTTATGGTGGTATGTACCTACCATCTTTGTGAGAATCATGGCTCTTATGGTGGTATGTACCTACCATTTTTGTACATACCACTATAAGAGTCATGGTTCTCACGTCTAACAATTTTGAAACTCCACTCATGTTTACATATACATGATACTGAATCACTGAAACACGGCATTTATCAATTAAAGATTAATCCATACTATATGGGCCAAGTAACATTTTTAATGTGGTTCAATATATATTCTTCCTGGTTAAAGTAGCTATCCCGCCAACAGCCACATTTTACAACATGTACACCGTTTCTAAACCTACTGACAACGAGGTATATATATATATATATATAATATTATTTTGAAAGGTATTTTGTAGATGTATGTATTTTCTCACCCTTATATATATAATATTATATATAGATGGGTTTTTTTCCTCCATCTATAAATTTATTCTAACATTATCGTATCCCCTCGGGGATCCAGTGCTTTTTGAAAGGTATTTTGTAACTAAGATGTATTTACTCATTCTAATAATATGCCCCGTTTGGTCACGGGAAAATAATAGGGCCACTGTAGATCCATTTGGAGGAGTAGGCAGAGGGGTAGAATCCCCCAAATTGATGTTCATTTCATCATTTTTTGTTCATGTTCATTAAAGGTCTTCATCATGATCCCTGCATTGTTTCAGGTGCCATCTCGCTCACATCAAAAGAGCAGTGGCAGAAAAAAATAAACGTGGCTACCGCGTAAATGGAGTGTCTACAATAGAATTTGCAGCAACTCTGCAGTTCAGGGTGAGAAGGTTCTAGGCCCATTTTCCATATTTTTTCTCGATGTACATGGATGATGGGCCTGGCATGTTCATGCCTGTTAGGCGCCATATAACCTTTCATGTGTTGGTGCACCTTAAAACCCAATATTTTGAGAATCCAATCTCTATGGACACAATATATTTAAATAGTCAGAATGTATAAATGAATCGACCGTCAGAACCAGCCAAGCCAAAAACACCGAAACTGGTGCATTGAATTTGAATAGAGTTATCAACTCATAATTCATTTTATGCATATTCAATCAAGAGTATTTCAAGAACCCATGAATAAAACCTATATTTTTAATCGGTACACATACATTCTAATATGACCTGAACACCTGGATAGAGTTTTGATGAACGATTTTGTAACTGTAATTTTGCCGTTATTTGGTGGGATAGTTTCTTTTAAAGTTTTAGCACATTTTTTGGCCAAATGATCTTTACCAAACTTTATGTCTTTATATTTAAACTACATAATTGTGGTCCTTGTTATAATAATAAAAAAAAATCTGCCTTGTTAACACTCGGAAATCTTCATTTTACAGTTTATTTTTATCTTTATCCCTATCCCGCAATCAACAGGCAAATTTTACAACGCATGTACACTGTTTCTAAACCTTCTGACGTCAAGGTATGTAATCATATAACTTGCATATCTTGAAAATCCAAACTCTTTAGACACAATATAAACAGCTTTAACCAGTCAGGCCAAACCCCAAAACTGGAGAGTTGAATTAAGAGTTCCCATGCAACTCATTACTCATTTTACGCGTATTCAATCATGGGTTTTAAGAATCTGTGAATAAACCTATACATTTAACTGGCACATATACATTATTATATGTCCTGAACACCTGGATAGAGTTTGATAAATGGTTATGTAGTTATATTTTGCCATTTTTAGGTGGGTTTCTTTATCAATATGTGCCCCATGTGGTTCCGGGGGCACCGTTTGGTTACGGGGCAAAGAATAGGGCCACTGCAGATCCTGTTGGAGGGGAAGGCAGAGGGGTAGACCTCCCCCAAATTCATGTTCATTGTATCATTTTTTGTTCATGCTCATTAAAGGTCTTCATCATGACCCCTGCATTGTTTCAGGTGCCCACTAGAGCAGTGGCAGAAAAACTATAACGTGGCTCCAACGTAAATGGATTGTCTGCAATATAATTTGCAGCAACTCTGCAGTTCAGGTTGAGAAGGTTCTAGGCCCGTTCTCCATACTTTTATCTCGATGTACATGGAGGTTGAGTCTGGCATGTTCATTCCTGTTAGGCGCCATATAACCTTCCATGTGTTGGTGCGCCTTAATACCCAATTCAATTCATTTATCAATATTTCAGTCATATCACGACGGTGTCTGCTTGCAGCAGTGAGATCTATGCTCAACTTTATAGTGCTGCCCCACTGGAATACTATGCCGCAAACACATGGCATAATAACCCATCAAGTGTCATATTATATTGACACCGGGCCAACCAGTCTTAGCACTACCTTTTATATGCCGAGCGTCGTGAATGAATGAAATGAGGTTTTATGTCCTTAACATATTACAGGGGCGTAGCTGAAATGCATATATAGGCCCGACAAACAAGAGGGGTCCAGGGGCAAATATGCTCTCCCCCTGCATTTTTTAAAAACTTTTTTGTGATTAATTTCTTTTATTCCATGTAAGACATAGTAAATGTTATACAAAAGTTGTTCAGGTATCTCACAAACTATATGATTTTGAAACTTAACACATTTAATTTATATGGTTACTATAAATAATAGAACATTAATACAATGTCTTACAGGTAATCTTTTAAGTGTGAATATAACAAAAAAGATAAAGACGAATTAATGAAAGTAAAAAAGGAGAAAAGATAAGAGAAATAGAGGTTAACAGATGAGAAGCTGTATGCATATAGTTTTCTTATTTTCATTTTTTTAAAACTTGGTGCGTTTTGGCGTACATCTGACAGAACACATGGCATTTGAAGAAATATTTTTTGACAAATTTGAGAAATAAAATTTGACGCTGTAAAACAAATATTGACCCTTCATCCTCTACCCTCTCCGGTTTCAGTTTTTATTGCATTTTGGACATTTCATTTTTCAAATTGATGTATAAGTCCGGGACTATATGGCCTTTAATAGCTATGCCGATGTATTGGGTTATATTGGGACAGCTACCTCAGAGGGAGAGGAGACAACAGCTGAGTGCCAAGCCAGGGAGCTATTAATATCGTTTTTATTCAGTCTTGGGTATGACTTGGAGAGTATTGAACCAACTGTCATGCGAGGCGGACAATCTACCATTACGCCGCAGGGGTGGGGGAGGGTGGTGGGGGATAAAAAACAACAGTATTACTCATGTAACCTATATAATTAAGTCCTGAATACTCGTAACAAAGGCATAGGCTACTTCCATCATTGATATAATTTCTTTTTTTTTATTAAAATCTCACTTTTGCAGTAGTGCTTCTCTGGCTGGGATGGTAAAGATGCTGTGTTTGTAAACTGCACCGCTACGGCCCAGGTTCGTATCTCATTGCGAGCTTGACTTGTGAGAAAGTGATGGCAGGCAGGAAGTATACAGTACTGGTTCTACTCAGGAAAGAAGTTCCAAGTCTGGTGGTCTGCCTCCACTACTAAAAAATCGACCGTCTTATATATATTAAAAATGTGCTGAAAATTACATAAAACACAATTCAACCAACCAACCAACCAACCAACCAACCAACCAACCAACCAACCAACCAACCCTCTTTTGCACAACGTATTTGTTAAAGTAGTTAAAGTAGCTATCCCGCCAATGACAGCCAAATGTTACAAAATATGTACACCACAACGAGGTACATGTATATATATATATATATATATATATTATATATTATGCACAATATAAACAGCTTTAAACAGCCATGCCAAACCCCAAAACTGGAGCGTCGAATTAAGAGTTACCAACTTGTAGTTCATTTTAGGCATATTCAATCACAGGTACATGTATTTAAAGAACCCGTGAATAAACATATTGTTTTAATCGTCACATATACATCAATATATGACCTGAACACCTGGATAGATTTTGATAAACGGTTTTGTAGTGTAATTGTGTCGTTAATTTGCGGGTTAGTGCCTTTAAAAGGTCTGCATAATTATGAAATAATTTATTCATGAAGAAAATAATAGATATATAATTCATCTTATACTAAAAAATGTGCTGAAAAAGACGTAAAACACAATTCAGCCACCAACCGACCTCGATCTTTTGCACAATGCAGATGTTAACAGGTTAATCCGAGCCATTTCTGACCTTACCAGCCCTTTTTACGATTTTGATATTTCATCCGGCTGTGGACCTAATAAACCACACAAAAAAAGAAGACTTTTAGGGTCAGAGTCTGCTCGGATTATTAACAGGTCTGCCATATTATGACATAATTAAGTCAAGCACATGAGACGAAACACAGTTTACCAAGTAATTTTCTCTCACAATTTAATTTATGTTGGTGTGAATGAGCACACCGGAGAAGCTGTTCCATCTGTGACCTGGGTAGGAAGATTTAATCCACACTTTGTCTGCTTTAGCCAGAACAGCCACACCAGTACCTGTTGTACAGGTGTTGTGGCCAGCAGCGTCAAACTGAGTCGTTGCTCCTATAACAATATCGGCAGCTACTATGTAGACACATGCATATTTAGAACTAGCGGCACAGACTTGTACTGTGAAGGCAAATGTTCCAGAGTGTGGAGCTGTGAAGTAACCCGTTGTTGAGTCATATCCCCCGCCAATGTTGGTGACAGTCTCCGTGTATCGGACTAAGTCTCCAGAAGAGAGAGTGGTGTCTGCAACTGTTCTGACTTTAAACACGACCGTAGGAGTGGCCAAGTCAGCTGAAACAATTGAAAGTAACTTTTAAGTTTTAGCTTACCAACACATGCAATTGTCCCAGTGCAAAGTCACAGTGCATTATACAAACCCAATTTTTGAAAGAGACCGAGCATAATGTCTGCTCCTGGGTCAGCCATTTCTACTGGTATTTCCTTCAAAATTTATTCCGATAAAAAGGCTACTTAACGTTAACCCGTTTAACGCACATAACGACTTATAGTTTGCACAAGACAACTTACAAAATGCACATAACAACTAAAAAAATGCACATAACAGCTGAACAAATGCATAAGACAACTGCAAACATGCACCTAACAACTTACGAAATGCACCAGAAAACTTACGAAATGCACATAACAACTTACAAAATGCACCAGACAACTTATGAAATGCACAAGACAACATAGACAATGCACAAGACAAATTACGAATTGCACATAAGAACTTAAAACATGCACATAACAACTTACGAAATGCACATGATAACTTACGAAATGCACAAGTCAACTTAAAACATGCACAATACAACTTAAAATACACATGTAAAATGCACATCAAAACATAGAAAATGCACATAACAACTTACTAAATGCACCTAACAACTTACGAAATGCACAAAAAATGCACATAACAACTTACGAAATGCACATCACAACTTAGAAAATGCACATAACAACTTAGAAAATGTACTAGACGACTTACAAAGCGTCCTGCACAAAATGCAAAAGCCAACAGAAGGCAGCCGAGGCTTTCCATACAATTCCATCATTTTTTGTTTATTTCATCTGCCTGATGGGGACATTAACCTAGGGTTTCATGTACTAGTGTCCATCATTTAGGCCCCGTGTGGTTCCCGGGGGCCCCGTTTGGTCCCGAGGCAAAGAATAGGGCCACTGCAGATCCCTTTGCAGGGGTAGGCAGAGGGGTAGAATCCCCCCAAATTCATGTTCATTTTATCATTTTTTGTTCATGTTCATTAAAGGTCTTCATCATGATCCCTGCATTGTTTCAGGTGCCATATCGCTCACATCAAAAGAGCAGTGTCAGAAAAACAATAAACGTGGCTCCAGCGTAAATGGAGTTTCTACGATAGAATTTGCAGCAACTCTGCAGTTCAGGGTGAAAAGGTTCTATGCCCATTTTCCATATTTTATCTCGATGTACATGGATGATGAGCCTGGCATGTTCGTGCCTGTTTGGCGCCATATAGCCTTTCATGAGTTGGTGCGCCTTAAAACCCAATTCAATTCAATTCCATCTTTTAGATGTGCTAAAGAACCCAATTAATCTCTTCAAGAAGAAGATTAGGGTCACCCGTGATTGATTCTGGGATTCTATTTCTGGGAGCAGATCTGAATAACATAAATTGTGTATTTATTGACCATTTAACAACGGTTTATATTAAAGTAGCTATCCCGCCAACAACAGATACATTTTACAAAATATTTACACCGGCCGTTTCTAAACCTACTGACGACGGGGTATAAATATAACGTACATACGTTGAGAATCCAAACACTATAGCAATATAAACGCCTTTAACCAGCCAGGCCAAACACCAAAATTGGAGCGTCAAATTAAGTTATCAACTCTTACTTCATTTTACGCATATTCAATCACAAATACGTTAAGAACCCGTGAATAACCTATATACGTGAATACATGAACACATGGATAGAGTTTTGATAAAATGTGTTTTGTAGTGTAATTTGCTGTTATTTGGCGGGTTAGTTTCTTTAAAGTAGTATCCCGCCGACAACAGTCGAATTTTACAACACATGTACACCGTTTCTAAACCTGCTGACGACGAGGTATATATATATAATTTACCTATTTTGAAAATCCAAACTCCATAGACACATTATAAACGGATTTAACTAGCCAGGCATCTCATTATTTATTTTATGCATATTCAATCACGAGTATCATAAAGAATCCTTGAATAAACCTATCCATTTAATCGGCACATATACATTATTATATTACCTGAATACATATATATAGAATTTTGATAAACGGTTTTGTAGTGTAATTTTGTCGTTATTTGGTGTGTTAGTTTTTTTAAAGTATAAATACCTTTGATCTTGTTGACTGCAGTTTCCTGAGTCTTTATGGATGCCAGTAAAGTTTGGTTTATATCGCCCTCTTTCTCCATCAGATCTTGGGAGAGTCGACCAACTTGTTTTTGAAAGTCTGACAAAACTTCATCCAGCTTGGCTTTTTGTCCTTCGAGTTCTTGTTGAATGGAATCCTTCACTTTATCTAGTTTGTCATTCCATGCTATCTCTGCCGCGTTTATTTCGGAAATTGATTTTTCAATTTTGTCAGTCCATTTCACTTCTGCATATTTAAAGTCAGAGATTTGCCTTTCCATTCTATCATCAAACATCTTCAGCTCTGCCTCGTAAAGTTCCACGCGATGTTCAAGGCGAACTATCTTTTCAAGGACTTTTTCCTCGAAGTTAAACTTAGAGCACTCAGGCTCCTCGTGAACTTGTGCTTCAGCCACCGCTAATATGGCCAGCGTAGCGTACACAACCTGGTAAAGCATGGTTAACTGTAAATGCCTCACTGAAAATGTAGACTTAAAAATAATGTATATGGCTCAGTAAAGTGGTCGGTAATGATTGCTATGGCTGAACATGGGACTTTTATACCATATCATGCACACCACACATGGTCTGAAAACTGCAAGGGTCTAGCTGATGATTTACCCCCACTGTGTCTGTACCCTTTAATTTTAAACTGAAACGAACAACGGACTGCATTATTTGCCACATAGGGTCTATACCTATCAATTTAAAATGGATAATTAAACA
Organism: Cyrtodaria siliqua; assembly: GCA_037043455.1. Lineage (NCBI taxonomy): Eukaryota > Metazoa > Mollusca > Bivalvia > Adapedonta > Hiatellidae > Cyrtodaria > Cyrtodaria siliqua. The sequence continues at coordinate 24,120 of JAWPHD010012931.1, forward strand.
GCAAATGTAGGTATCACACAGGGTCTGAGCCATTTAAAAGAGTGGAAAACAGACAAGTAATCTTTCTCTCCCATGGTTTGAACCCAACCATACAGGTCAATATTAACTGATTTAATATGTTCTGCTGTATGGTTTGAATTCTGTTTACAGTTCAATAGAAACCTATTTATTAGTTTCTACCCTGCAGAGTTTGGGTGTTGGGAATATAGAAGTTAATGCTCTCAGTGGGTCTATGTATGACATGATATCTATTTATTTTGGTAGTTTCATTATATCTGTTATTATTTAGAGCTCTATTTGTGAAACCTAATATGAATCACTCAGTTAATTTAACTTTGGACAATACCATATCTCATGATAATTGACCCCCAGTCACTAGACTGACTGAATGTGTATTTAAGTGTCTTGTTTTCCTACCTGAGAAATATTTATGAATGCCTTAAAATGTAATACATCTTATAATTATGCACAACCATACATAAATATTCTGTGCCTTTATGACTGAGGATAAAACAAATATTCCACTTTAAAAAGATAAAGTTACAAAGTCAACCAGTTACAGAACATACGCTAGCCTTGCAAATAACAAGTGATAAACGTAACATACATTATTGTAACAAACGAGGGACGTTCAAAAAGTAACATTATTTTGGAAATAAAAAAATTAAAACAAAAAGTGATATCGTGATTTGGTTTATTTCATACCTTCAGAGTAATCTCCACTGACAGCGATAAAAACGTTCAGTGGTTTCAATCATTTCCAGAAGTCGTCTTTGTAGTTTCTTTTAGCGATACCCGCCAGAGACACTGATGAACGACTGTCCCGAGTGATTGTCCTGAGGTGTAGCGGTGTCCAACAGATGTTTTTGTTCAATCTTGGGAACAGGAAAAAATCACATGATGCCAGGTCGAGTGAATAAGAGGGGTTTGAAAGAACATTCAACTTTTCTTCTTTCAAATCTTCCGTCACAATGGCCGACTTGTGTGCAGGGGCATTAACATGCATTATTGTTACATATGCAACTATGCACACTTGACATGGGTGATACCCATAACATATATTATTGTTACATATGTAACTATGCACACTTGAGATGGGTGATACCCATAATATCTATATTGTTTTTATAAATGTAACTATGCCAATTAGGGATGGCTGATACTCATAACATAGATTATTGTTACATGTGTAACTATGCACACTTGAGATGGGGGATACCAATAACATGTATTGTTGTTACATACGTAACTATGCATATTATAGATGGGTGATACCCATGACATATATTATTACATATGTAACTATGTACTCTAGAGATGGGTGATACCCATAAAATATATTGTTGTTATATCTGCACCTATGTATACATGACACTTGGTGATACCCATAACATATATTAATGTTACTTATGTAACTATGCTATGCATATTAAAGATGGGTGATACCCATAACATAAATTGCTATATATGTAACTCTGCACATTAGAAATGGGTGATACCCATAACATGTATTATTACATATGTAACTATGTGCTCTAGAGATGGGTGATACCCATAACATATATTGTTGTTACATAATTATGTAACTATGCACACTTGACAATTGGTGATACCCATAACATGTATTATTTATTACACATGTAACTATGCACATTAGAAATGGGTGATATCCATAACATATATTATTGTTACAAATGTAACTATGTACTCTAGATATGGGTCATACCATACATATACATATGTAACTATGCACATTAGAGATGGGTTATACCCATAACATGTATTGGTTTTATATAATTATTCCACTGTACACACACGATGGGTTATACCCATATCCTATAGTATTATATTTAACATATTTATATATATAACTATGCATCTTGAAATGGTTGATATCCATAACATATACATATGTAACTATACACCTCGAAATAGTTGTTATCTATAACATATTCATATTTAACTATGCACACACGATGAGTGATACCTATAACATAGCAATAACCAATAGCCATACCATATAATATCGTTACATATGTAACTATGCACAATAAAATAGGTAATAGCCATCTACACTCATGAAATTTCATAGGTTCATCACACTTGTTTAAAGCGGTAACCCTATATTAGTGTTCCATATGTAACTTTGCACAATAAAATGGGTAATCGCTATACCATATATTAGTGTTCCATATGTAACTTTGCACAATAAAATGGGTAATAGCTATACCATATATTAGTGTTACATAAGTAACTATGCACAATAACATGGGCAATAACAATACCATATATTATTGCTACATATGTAACTGTGCACAATACAATGGGTAATAGCCATACTATATATTATTACACATATGTACGTATGTACAATAAAATGGTCAATAGCCATACCATATATTATTGTTACATATGTAACTTTGCACAATAAAATGGGTAATAGCCATACCATATATTATTGTTACATAAGTAACTATGCACAATAAAATGGTTAATAGCCATGCCATATATTATTGTTACATATGTAACTTTGCACAATAAAATGGGTAATAAACATACCATATATTATTGTTACATATGTAACTATACACAATAAAATGGGTAATAGCTATACCATATATTATTGTTACATCAGTAAATATGCACAATAAAATGGGTAATAGCCATTCCATACATTATTGTTACATATGTAACTATGCACAATAAAATGGTTAATAGCAATACCATATATTATTACACATATGTAACTATGCACAATAAAAGGAGTAATAGCCATACCATATAGTATTGTTACATATGTAACTATGCACAATAAAATGGGTAATAGCAATACCATATATTATTGTTACATATGTAAGTATGTATAATAAAATGGGGGAATAGACATACCATATATTATTGTTACATATTTAACAAACACTCTTAAACGTACTTTTGGATATTCAGGAATGGTAGTTTGGAACATGATTCCCGTTGACATAAGAGCTTCACATTCTTAAGTACATTTTAATTTAAATACGAATCTTTTCTTTCAATGAAAGAATGAAACTCTATTGTATTTTTTAACCTTTCATTACAAGCATTATAAATGTGTCTGTCTGGTTGAAGTTATATAATGATGCGTGTACGGTTTTTTCTTTCACTATATGCATTTATTGTAACATTGTGTAGTTTTATAGTTGGCCATATTGTAAACAAGACTTGTTTTTTTTTGTAAATGCTATGTCTTAATATGTTACCTTCTTGAAATAAAGTTATTATTATTATTATTATTATTATTATTATTAGTATAAGTATGTATAATAAAATGGGGCAATACACATACCATATATTATTGTTGCATACATACATGTGATACTTTCAGGACCTCAATCTGGGAGTTTAGTGATTTTTTTAAGGGAGATTCATGCAAAAATCTGGGAGGTTTTTTCGCGGGCTATTTTTAGCGCGCGAGCAGTATTTTATACCCAAATTTCATAAACGAATACCTAAAAATACACTTTTAAACAAGTTTCTTCATTGATGTCAGGGGAGATAACATGAATGAATAAAAAAAGTTTTTAAACAATATTTTATTTAATAACCAATGATAAACATGTTCACTGTTCATTTCGCTGTTATTTGGTTATGCTCAATATTCTGCTTTAATACTTACAGACAGTGTCCCTTTAAAGTTTGTTGTTATATTTTCGTACTTACAAAACATAAAAATATTGAGAAAGTAAGAGTATAATAAAAAAAAAAAATAAAAAAAATATATTCTTTTTCTTTTTTTTTTCCCACCCACTCCACCAAATATTGGCCGCGATGTTTCAAAAACGGCCGAGCAAAAGACGGCTGCACGGTTGGCTGCCTAATAATCTCCCCTCTGGAAAATAACCGATAGTATGAATAAAATTGAGTCTGATGTAGCCTACAATAGTACGAATCTAATTGAGTACGAAGTACGAAATTTCGTAGGAGTTGTCGTTCTTGAATTCATTCTATTTTTAGAAGCAACAACACCTTGACAAATCTGCTTACCAGCGAGTATTGATTCGAGAAAAAAATGTGTTTTTTAACTTGAAAAACACCCCATCTTGATTAAAAATGTTTGAGAACCCATCTTGATTTATTTATTTTAGATACCTACCCCCATTCACCACAACTCAATTGTTTTTGTGTGAGATTTCTACTTTCGTTTTCGCTATCCGATAATTACTGCATCTCCCTTAACAAACATTCATTTTCCACTTGACGCCGGCAATTTGTTTCAAGTCGTATCTAACCTGTTTAATTACAGACATCATTAAAGACTTCATAAGTGTGCTGCTAATCCTTTGGTCAGATCAATTAAGCCAATAAACTGTTTGCAAATAAGTTTCACCCACTTTCCCCCAGGCTATTGATCCAGGTCAAATCCAGGTGAAATAGATCGATGATTTTAGCAATTTTACGGGAGTTTTTCACACAATTCCGTGGGGCCGGGAGGAGGGTTAGAATAGGCCACTCTCAATATTTATGCATGAATATCAGAAGAGGCTGTATTGGCAAACACACTCAGCAGTAATGGCTACTACAGTAGAATCAGGCAGTAGATTAGGTAGGAGTAATCAACATTGTTATGTCCAAGGATGTAATGGGGATGGTAGATATCAGCAAGATTTACATTTTCATAGAATTCCAAAAGACAAAGATCAAAAGAAGAAATAGATAGTGAAAATTAGAAGAGATACAGGAGAAAACTTTCAGGTAACTCTATATACAAATTAAATTAAACTGTAATATATTGAACATGCATGGATAATGAAAAACATACTTTTTACACAATATTTGTCATGAATATCTATTGAAAACTTTAAATAGCAAGTTCACTGAATAATAAACATGCTTAAATAGTAAAACAGGCACAAACCATAACATACATTTCAATATTTATTCGGGCGCATAATTGTAGGCAAATGTGTGTTCATGCATTTACCGTAGTGCTCCAAAATAATTTCAAACATTTAGTTAACTATTTTACTATTGACTATTCCAGATTACAAACTCCACTGTTGTCTGTTCAAGACATTTTAAAAAGCAAGATTACAGATCATGGGGTCCTGTGAAAAAAATCTAAAGAAAGATGCAGTTCCAACCGTCTTCTTGTGGACTGGTGCAAAATGTGATGAAAGAATTGAATTGAATTGGATTTTATAGTCGCACCAACAGCTAAGGTCATATGGCGACTTTCCAGATTCTACTGGTGGAGGAAGACCCCAGGTGCCCCTCCGGGCAATTTTCGTGCACGGGCGGGCACCTGGGTAGAACCACCGACGGTGATGAAAGAAGGAAAAACAGAAATATGCTGGCGAATGAAGCTAATGACAATAAAAGGTTAGAGAAGTGTTCTTTGCTAATAGATTTCATTTTTACCATAAACATCATTTTAAAAAAGCCCTGAAATTGTTGATGTTATATATGATACTTTCTACTAGTAATCCCCATTAGCCATTATTCAGTTTCACATCCTATACTTTTCAGTTTGGATTACGACTCTGGTGATGAGGAAGAAATGGACGTTGTTCAAAGTTGGCGATATACAGAGTTGCAGTGTCACAGAAGAAGAAGACTCGAAAAAAAAAAAAGATAGCAGATCTGGAGGATCAATTGAAGGACAAAACAGAACAATGTGCCTCGCTGAAAAAAGCTAGATTTAGAAAGATTTGGTTTAAATAGCTTTTCCAATGATGATGCTATGATAATTTTTACTCTGGATTTCCCACATATTGCGCTTTTTTAACATTTTTTCAATGTATTCAGCCTTCTGCAAATAATATGCAAAGTGCATATTATCAGCCATCAAACACAACGAGTCTTGCTGGCAGAAAGCGAAATATGCTTCTTATAGATGAAATGTTTATGTTCTTTAGTAGATTCCGTCCTGGCTTGTTTGAACAAGATTTAAGTGTTAGTTTCAGAACATCTGTTAGTAGAAAAAGTGTTACATGGGCAATTTTTGTGTATGTTGTTTTAGGTTCTATCCCAATATGGCTATCACCTGATGTAATACAACATCATATGTCAGAGTGCTTTAAAAACGTATATCCGCGAACAAGGGTAATAATAGATTGTACAGAGCTTAAAACACAGCAACCCTCATCTCTTGTATTTAATTCACAGTCATACTCAAGCTACAAAAGTAGCTTTTCCGAACTTTGTATCAACTGTGTCCAATTTATTCTGGCGGATAGCTGGCATAATTAGCATTCTTTTGTCCACAGATTTCAATGTTTGGATATGGTCTTTCCAGTGGATCCCAATATCTCTTACTGGGTTGTACAAGGTGGATTTAATACTTCCGCCCAATGACCCTGACCTTGAATAGCCACTTAACTCAAGATCTTGACGGCTTTGCCATGAATCTTTTCCCCTCTAGGTGTGTGCCACGTTTGGGGTTGGGATGTTTTGGCAATATATTCAGGCAGTGCCTTCAGGCGCAATTTCATATAGTTGGCCAATTTATATAGGGCCCCAACAATATGTCCACATGCTCCTGACAATCCAATAACGCATGAGCAATTTGCCAATGATATGGACGGCTCATTTGCTTCTCTTACAAGGAAGTTTATCTGAAAATGAAAGATTTTTTTTTATAATTATAAATGTCAATAGTGTCATATTTTAAATGAAATTTGTTATGATTTTCGCAATACAAGAACTGTTAATGTTATTGTCGTCATTTAACTTGTGTATACTCGTTTGGCTTTAAATTTGTTTAAAAATCTATATTTTTTGTTTATTTGAAAAACAATAAATATATATGCTTACTGATAATTGATGTGGCTTTTAGTTTTTCCTTTGGGATCTGAAACATTTCACTGATACTCTTGAACCAAGTCATACCTCTAAAAAAACACTGATAGTTATAATTTGAAGTGGATGTAATAGGTTCAAACTATTTTGTGTTTATTACATGAAACACGGTATGATTGTACCAACCAGCAGAGATTCCCCAGGGAGTAATAGGGTATCTAATTTGATAAAATCAGGAATTTAGGGCCAAGAATTGAACTATTTGTTATTTGTTATCAACAGAACATTGTATAGCATTTCCTATAAATTGGATGTGTAATAAATGCTTTATATAATAGCACTGGCCTTGCAGACCTAATAAAAGAAGTTCTTGCAGAATGAAGATTAATTGGTTGTAACTGAATCGTGATTCTCACCACTAAATTGTACTAGTAACCTAGATTAATGTGATCAGTATAATGAATGGTTTCTTACCTTTGAGATCTTGAATATATCCTTCACTATAATAGTTATATCTTTTGCTGATGGATTTATGACTGTTTGGTATCTTTGATATAATTTTCAACAAATGCAAAAGAAATATTTGGAATAAGAAGAAATATCTCTGTCTCTGTATGAAGTAGCCATTATCTCTAAGGACGCTGGCTTCTGCTACAGAGATGTTTGCCAACTCAGCCTCGTTCTGGAAACTGTTATGAATATTCATGAGGCAATATTAAGAAGGGTCTATTCCGTGAGATTTCATCTCACGCCGTGAGGTATCACATGTATGTGCATATGTAAGTATGTATTATAAAATGGGGCAATAGACATACCATATATTATTTTTACATATGTAACTTAGTATGTACAATAAAATGGGCAATAGCCTAGTCTCGGTCAGCTAGACCGTATCATGCATATATCTTACTTGCAGATATCGGTCTGGGCATATTAGGCCAATTAAAACGCCCATTAGTGATTAACACAATTTATTCGCGTTTTTTTTCATGCGCATAAAGTCGACGTTTGCGTGACGTCATGTTGTAAATAAATGTACAACGTCAATTGCTGATGCATCAGTTAAACTTTTTAAAGCACTTGCTGCTTCTCATAAGTTAAAAAATAAGAAATTATTATTAAATTAACTTAAAAATATGTTTTTTGAAAATCTCTCAATATCTCGCCAAAATCACCCAAAACGTTGGGGCGATTTCAAGCGTAACGAAGAAATCAGAAGCGGGCCGGGTGACCGAGGCTAGGCAATAGCCATACTATATACCATTGTTACATATGCAACTATGTACAAAAAAAGTGGGCAATAGCCATACCATATATACTATTGTTACAATAAAATGTGATACCCATAATCTATACGTATTGTTGAAATTAAATATTGGTGATACCCTGTAACATGAATCTAGGACATGCCCCCATCCCCTCCCCTGCACTCATTACAAAAATGCACAGGTGGACATTTGCCCCCAAGTGAATATCATGTAGGACATTTCCACCCTTGCTCCCACAACAACCCTCCTCATCAGATATGCACTACCAGATATCATACTGATGCTTTGTATAAAGAAGCGCATCCATTGTAGAGGAAACCTCATCTCTCACCACTGATGGTTCTAATCCCACTGAGAGCTATTTCCCCAGGATGGCGGTGGACTAAAGGGCTGATGCTGGTGGGATGGTTGTATCAATCTGTTTATGCCCAGTAAGTGTATATATGGTTATAGGGTGGGGATCTCAACAGTCTCCAAGTTATGAAACAGATGCTATGTCCCCAGGAGTGGGGACGGAGTCAGGGACCGATGCTAGTTGGATGGTTGTATCCCCGTGTTCGGTTACGGGGCAAAGAATAGGGCCACTGTAGATCCCGTTGGAAGGGAAGGCATTCTTAGGGGTAGAACGCACCCCCCCCCCCCCCCCGAATTCATGTTCATTTTATCATTTTTGTTCATGCTCGTTAAAGGTCTTCATCATGACCCCTGCATTGTTTCAGGTGCCATCTCGCTCATATCACTAGAGCAATGGCAGAAAAACAATAACGTGGCTCCAGCGCAAAATGGTGTGTCTACAATAGAACTTGCAGCAATCTGACCACATGATCTCGTTGTTAACAAACTTGATAGAGAATCATAGGTGTATGGTACAATCTATTAGACCTCTAGCCCATGTAGATTCAGAAAAGAAGAATTTTTTTTAAAGATTTTCCTTTATAACTCTTTGTAAACCTGTGACACCCAGGACGGGGCTAAATTTGACCCCAGGATCACAAACTGAACAAACTGGATAGAGAACCAAAAGCTTATGGTACATGCAACACATTACACATCTAGCTCATGTAATTTCAGAGATTTCTTTTTAAAGATTACATGTCTAGGTAATTTTATACAGAATTTGAAATATAAAATCTTTACATACCAATCTAGGCAATCTAGCAATCAATAGTAAAATAAATCCATATAAAGTTTATAAAATCACATTTTATCTTTCTCAATATTCCTTTGTCACAGTTATGAACACAAAATTAAGGTGAATGTACTCTTAACACATAGCAAAGTTAAAAGTAGGATAAAACAACTAAATATTTTTACATGAAACTTACAGTATATCACAGAATTATCATAAACATCATATAAAAGAAATTGAATTGGGATTTTAAGGTGCACCAACACAAGAAATGGTATATGGCGTCAAACAGGGATGAAAATGCCAGGCTCATCCACCGTTTACATCCAGATAAAATATGGACAATGGGCCTAGAACCTTCTAACTTGCAGAACTGCAGAGTTGCTGCACATTATATTGTAGACTCCATTTACGATGGAGCCAAGTTTCCACATTTTCATAATGTGGTGTCATGAAGAAAACCTTAAATAAGCATGATAAAATATGACAAAATGAACAATGAATGTGGTGTTGGTGGGGGGAGCGGGTGGGTGGGGGGTGGGGGAGGGGGCTCTGTGAGTGAGGTCCTACAGAGTTGCTGCAAATTCTATTATAGACACTCCATTTACGATGGAGCCACGTTTACACATTTGCATATGTGGTGTCATGAAGAAAACCTTGAATGAGCATGATAAAAATACGTGACGCTGCTAGTCAACAGTCAGTTTGAGTCCTCAACAGCAAAAATAAAACAAGGCGATAAGTAGATGTGGGCGTGTACAGTAGATGTACTATTGGGCATGTACAGTAGATGTATTATTGCACGATATTAAGTTGTGGTTAATAAAATTTATTTTTAATTGATATTTGTTTATTGAATTAAATTTATCATTTTGTATTTTTTAGCTCTACTGGCTGAATGTCGGATGAGCCTAATTGTCTGTCTTCCTCCACCTGTTAACTTTTTATGCCCGGCAATGAAGGTGGGGCTGACATACATGTATAGTGTTTTCCATGTGTGTCCGTTAGTCCCGTCCGTATGAACATTAAGTTTTACTTCGAGATTGTTCAGTCCATTTCTCAGAGATACCAGAGGCCATACAACTTTGTAGACGTGAGAATCATGGCTCTTATGGTGGTATGTAACGACCATCTTTGTGAGAATCATGGCTCTTATGGTGGTATGTACCTACCATCTTGTGAGAATCATGGCTCTTATGGTGGTATGTACCTACCATCTTTGTGAGAATCATGGCTCTTATGGTGGTATATACCTACCATCTTCGTGAGAATCATGGCTCTTATGGTGGTATGTACCTACCATCTTCGTGAGAATCATGGCTTTTATGGTGGTATGTACCTACCATCTTCATGAGAATCATGGATGTTATGGTGGTATGTACCTACCAACTTTGTGAGAATCATGGCTCTTTTGGTGGTATGTACCTACCATTTTTGTACATACCACCATAAGAGTCGTGGTTGTCACGTCTAACAATTTTGAAACTCCACTCATGTTTACATATACATGATACTGAATCACTTTATAAAAGGTTACACTTATATATTGGCAATAAAAAAAAAGGAGCCATAAATCATAATTTGATCATTAAAATAAACAATTGTAACAGGGCATTTATCAATTAAAGATTAATCCATACTATATGGGCCAAGTAACATTTTTAATGTGGTTCAATATTTATTCTTCCTGGTTAAAGTAGCTATCCCGCCAACAGCCACATTTTACAACATGTACACCGTTTCTAAACCTACTGACAACGAGGTATATATATATATATATATAATATTATTTTGAAAGGTATTTTGTAGATGTATGTATTTTCTCACCCTTATATATATAATATTATATATAGATGGTTTTTTTCCCTCCATCTATAAATTTATTCTAACATTATAGTATCCCCTCGGGGATCCAGTGCTTTTTGAAAGGTATTTTGTAACTAAGATGTATTTACTCATTCTAATAATGTGCCCCGTTTGGTCACGGGAAAATAATAGGGCCACTGTAGATCCATTTGGAGGGGTAGGCAGAGGGGTAGAATCCCCCAAATTGATGTTCATTTCATCATTTTTTGTTCATGTTCATTAAAGGTCTTCATCATGATCCCTGCATTGTTTCAGGTGCCATCTCGCTCACATCAAAAGAGCAGTGGCAGAAAAAAATAAACGTGGCTACAGCGTAAATGGAGTTTCTACAATAGAATTTGCAGCAACTCTGCAGTTCAGGGTGAGAAGGTTCTAGGCCCATTTTCCATATTTTTTCTCGATGTACATGGATGATGAGCCTGGCATGTTCATGCCTGTTAGGCGCCATATAACCGTTCATGTGTTGGTGCACCTTAAAACCCAATTCAATTCAATTCAATTCATTCTTAATATATATGTATAATTTACATATTTTGAGAATGCAATCTCTATGGACACAATATATTTAAATAGTCAGAATTTATAAATGAATCGACCGTCAGAACCAGCCAAGCCAAAAACACCGAAACTGGTACATTGAATTTTAATAGAGTTATCAACTCATAATTCATTTTATGCATATTCAATCAAGAGTATTTCAAGAACCCATGAATAAAACCTATATTTTTAATCGGTACACATACATTCTAATATGACCTGAACACCTGGATAGAGTTTTGATGAACGATTTTGTAACTGTAATTTTGCCGTTATTTGGTGGGATAGTTTCTTTTAAAGTTTTAGCACATTTTTTGGCCAAATGATCTTTACCAAACTTTATGTCTTTATATTTAAACTACATAATTGTGGTCCTTGTTATAATAATAAAAAAAATCTGCCTTGTTAACACTCGGGAATCTTCATTTTACAGTTTATTTTTATCTTTATCCCTATCACGCAATCAACAGGCAAATTTTACAACGCATGTACACTGCTTCTAAACCTTCTGACGTCAAGGTATGTAATCATATAACTTGCATATCTTGAAAATCCAAACTCTTTAGACACAATATAAACAGCTTTAACCAGTCAGGCCAAACCCCAAAACTGGAGAGTTGAATTAAGAGTTTCCATGCAACTCATTACTCATTTTACGCGTAGTCAATCACGGGTTTTAAGAACCTGTGAATAAACATATACATTTAACTGGCACATATACATTATTATATGTCCTGAACACCTGGATAGAGTTTGATAAATGGTAATGTAGTTATATTTTGCCATTATTAGGTGGGTGTCTTTATCAATATTTGCCCCATGTGGTTCCGGGGGCCCCGTTTGGTTACGGGGCAAAGAATAGGGCCACTGCATATCCCGTTGGAGGGGAAGGCAGAAGGGTAGGATAGACCTCCCCCAAATTCATGTTCATTGTATCATTTTTTGTTCATGCTCATTAAAGGTCTTCATCATGACCCCTGCATTGTTTCAGGTGCCCACTAGAGCAGTGGCAGAAAAACTATAACGTGGCTCCAACGTAAACGGATTGTCTACAATAGAATTTGCAGCAACTCTGCAGTTCAGGTTGAGAAGGTTCTAGGCCCGCATGTTCATTCCTGTTAGGCGCCATATAACCTTCCATGTGTTGGTGCGCCTTAATACCCAATTCAATTCATTTATCAATATTTCAGTCATATCACGACGGTGTCTGCTTGCAGCAGTGAGATCTATGCTCAACTTTATAGTGCTGCCCCACTGGAATACTATGCCGCAAACACATAGCATGATAACCCATCAAGTGTCATATTATATTGACACCGGGCCAACCAGTCTTAGCACTACCTTTTATATGCCGAGAGTCGTGAATGAATGAAATGAGGTTTTATGTCCTTAACATATTACAGGGGTGTAGCTTAAATGCATATATAGGCCCGACAAACAAGAGGGGTCCAGGGGCATGCTCTCCCCCTGCATTTTTTAAAAACTTGTTTGTGATTCATTTCTTTTATTCCATGTAAGACACAGTAAATGTTATACAAAAGTTGTTCAGGTATCTCACAAACTATATGATTTTGAAACTTAACACATTTAATTTATATCGTTACTATAAATAACAGAACATTAATACAATGTCTTACAGGTAATCTTTTAAGTGTGAATATAACAAAAAAGATAAAGACGAATTAATGAAAGTAAAAAAGGAGAAAAGATAAGAGAAATAGAGGTTAACAAATGAGAAGCTGTATGCATACAGTTTTCTTATTTTTATTTTTTTTAAACTTGGTGCGTTTTGGCGTACATCTGACAGAACACATGGCATTTGAAGAAATATTTTTTGACAAATTTGAGAAATAACATTTGACGCTGTAAAACAAATATTGACCCTTAATCCTCTACCCTCTCCGGTTTCAGTTTTTATTGCATTTTGGTCATTTCATTTTTCAAATTGATGTATAAGTCCGGGACTATTTGGCCTTTAATAGCTATGCCGATGTATTGGGTTATATTGGGACAGCAACCTCAGAGGGAGAGGAGACAACAGCTGAGTGCCAAGCCAGGGAGCTATTAATATCGTTTTTATTCAGTCTTGGGTATGACTTGGCAGAGTATTGAACCAACTGTCATGCGAGGCGGACAATCTACCATTACGCCGCAGGGGTGGGGGAGGGTGGTGGGGGATAAAAAACAACAGTATTACTCATGTAACCTATATAATTAAGTCCTGAATACTCGTAACAAAGGCATAGGCTACTTCCATCATTGATATAATTTCTTTTTTTATTAAAATCTCACTTGCAGTAGTGCCTCTCTGGCTGGGATGGTAAAGATTCTGTGTTTGTAAACTGCAAACTACGGCCCGGGGTTCGAATCTCATTGCGAGCTCGACTTGTGAGAAAGTGTTAATTCTTACGGATGGCAGGAAGTATACAGTAATGGTTCTACTCAGGAAAGAAGTTCAAGTCTGGTGGTCTGCCTCCACCACTAAAAAATCGACCGTGTCATATATATTAAAAATGTGCTGAAAATTACATAAAACACAACCAACCAACCAACCAACCAACCAACCAACCAACCAACCAACCAACCAACCAACCAACCAACCAACCAACCAACCAACCAACCAACCAACCAACCAACCAACCAACCAACCAACCAACCAACCAACCAACCAACCAACCAACCAACCAACCAACCAACCAACCAACCAACCAACCAACCAACCAACCAACCAACCAACCAACCAACCAACCAACCAACCAACCAACCAACCAACCAACCAACCAACCAACCAACCAACCAACCAACCAACCAACCAACCAACCCTCTTTTGCACAACGTATTTGTTAAAGTAGTTAAAGCAGCTATCCCGTCAATGACAGCCAAATGTTACAAAATATGTACACCACAAAGAGGTACATGTATATATAAATATATATATATATATATTATATTATACACAATATAAATAGCTTTAAACAGCCATGCCAAACCCCAAAACTGGAGCGTCGAATTAAGAGTTACCAACTTGTAGTTCAGTTTAGGCATATTCAATCACAGGTACATGTATTTAAAGAACCCGTGAATAAACATATTGTTTTAATCGGCACATATACATCTTTATATGACCTGAACACCTGCATATAGTTTTGATAAACGGTTTTGTAATGTAATTGTGTCGTTAATTGACGGGTTAGTGCCTTTAACAGGTCTTCATAATTATGAAATAATTTATTCAAGAACAAAATAATAGATACATAATTCATATTATACTAATAGATGTGCTGAAAATGACATAAAGCACAATTCAGCCACCAACCGACCTCGATCTTTTGCACAATGCATATGTTAACAGGTTAATCCGAGCCTTCTCTGACCTTACCAGCCTTTTTTTACGATTTTGATATTTCATCTGGCTGTGTACCTAATAAGCCACACAAAAAAGGAGACTTTTAGGGTCAGAGAAGGCTCGGATTATTAACAGGTCTGCCATATTATGACATAATTTAGTCAAGCACATGAGACGAATCACAGTTTACCAAGTAGATTTCTCTCACAATTTAATTTGTGTTGGTGTGAATGAGAACACCGGAGAAGCTGTTCGATCTGTAAATGTCTTGAACAAGAGCACTGGAGTAGGAAGATTTAATCCACACTTTGTCTGCTTTAGCCAGAACAGCCACGCCAGTACCTGTTGTACAGGTGTGGTGGCCAGAAGCGTCAAACTGAGTCGTTGCTCCTATAACAATATCGGCAGCTACTATGTAGACACATGCATATTTAGAACTAGCGGCACAGACTTGTACTGTGAAGGCAAATGTTCCAGAGTGTGGAGCTGTGAAGTAACCCGTTGTTGAGTCATATCCCCCGCCAATGTTGGTGACAGTCTCCGTGTATCGGACCAAGTCTCCAGCAGAGAGAGTGGTGTCTGCAACTGTTTTGACTTTAAACACGACCGTAGGAGTGGCCAAGTCAGCTGAAACAATTGAAAGTAACTTTTAAGTTTTAGCTTACCAACACATGCAATTGTCCCAGTGCAAAGTCACAGTGCATTATACAAAAAGCAACAACAACAACAAACAAAAAAATAGAGATAAAACCTACTTTAAAACCTAATTTTTATGCTACTGTACAAAAAAAATAGAGATAAAACCTACTTTAAAACCTAATTTTTATGCTACTGTATGACAAATTGAGAATGTCATGTTGTTAATAATCAAATCAAGTATTTGTAACATGCTTAAAGTATAATTAAAAGTGTTCCTGTTAATTGTCATTAATTTATTATACATTTTAATTATGATGTAAAAAAAGTCATAGGTAAATTATCACAGTAAGTGAGCGTGAGAAAGCGTTCAAAATAATAAATTACAAAACATTTTAATTATGATGTAAAAAAAGTCATAGTTAAAGGGACACATGGCAATCTTGAGTTTTTATTCCAATATTAAAATTTGCCCCTCGATTTACTTATCCTGCGTCATTCTGACTTTAAAACTTCTTCCATATAATTAAATAAAAAAAATGAGATTTCAATTTTCTTCACTATTTTACCAAATTTTTAAATATATTATTGGTGCAATATTATAAAAAGTTAGTAATATGTTAAAATTATTTGCTTTGAACTATTCTAACAATTACTATTAATGATTGAACAAATGCAAGTTAAGAGAATACTTTTAAAAAATCAAGATTTCCGTGTGTCCCTTTAAATTATCGCATCGAGTAAGCGTGAGAAAGAGTTCAAAATAATAAATTGCTAAAAAAAAATCCCGATATGGACTATTTATTCTCGAATCGCTGTTATTATGAAAAAGCACATTAGATATATAGAGAGTATGCGAGCGAGTGAAAAAAACAAAACACGACTACCATCTCGTGATGGATTTTCCTATAATCGAACCCAGCAGTTAAATAATATATTTATTTATATATTTATTACAGTATATCTATATGTAGATTTTGTTTTTAATTTTCATCATTATTAAGGTTTTCATTATTACTGTCACCTGGGACCCGATTTCCTATTGTTGTCAGACCAAGATTTATTAACTCCACGTCAGACAATCCCTTACACATTTTGAAATCAATTTTCTGTTCTAAGAATTTATTGTATAATGTATCTAGCCCAATTGTTGAAAGAGGCCGAGCATATCGTCTGCTCCTGGGTCCACCATTTCTATCTGTGTTTCCTTCAAAATTTATTCCGATAAAAAGTCTACTTAACGTTAACCTGTTTAACGCACATAACGACTTATAGTTTGCACAACTTACAAAATGCACATAACGACTTACGAAATGCACACGACAACTTTGAAAATGCACATAACAACTGAGAAAATGCACATAACAGCTGAGCAAATGCACAAGACAACTGCAAACATGCACATAATTAATATATACATGTATAACAACTTACGAAATTCACCAGACAGCTTAAGAAATGCACATTATAACTTACAAAATGCACCAGACAACTTACGAATTGCACAACATAGAAAATGCACAAGACAACTTTAAAAAAAAATCAAATAACTTAGAAAATGCACATCAAAACATAGAAAATGCACAACAACTTACTAAATGCACATAACAACTTACGAAATGCACATTACAACTTAGAAAATGCACAAGACAACTTACAAAGTGCACAAAACAACAACTTACTAAATACACATAACAACTTACGAAATGCACATCACAACATAGAAAATGCACATAACAACTTAGAAAATGTTCTAGACGACTTAGAAAGCGTACTGCACAAAATGCAAAAGGCCAACAGAAGGCAGCCGAGGCTTTCCATACAATTCCATCATTTTTTGTTTATTTCATCTGCCTGATGGGGACATTAACCTAGGGTTTCATGTACTAGTGTCCATCTTTTAGGCCCCGTGTGGTTCCCGGAGGCCCCTTTTGGTCACGAGGCAAAGAATAGGGCCACTGCAGATCCCTTTGGAGGGGTAGGCAGAGGGGTAGAATCCCCCCAAATTCATGTTCATTTTATCATTTTTTGTTCATGTTTATTAAAGGTCTTCATCATGATCCCTGCATTGTTTCAGGTGCCATATCGCTCACATCAAAAAAGCAGTGGCAGAAAAACAATAAACGTGGCTCCAGCGTAAATGGAGTTTCTAAGATAGAATTTGCAGCAACTCTGCAGTTCAGGGTGAGAAGGTTCTAGGCCCATTTTCCATATTTTATCTCGATGTACATGGAGGATGAGCCTGGCATGTTCATGCCTGTTAGGCGCCATATAACCTTTCATGAGTTGGTGCGCCTTAAAACCCAATTCAATTCAATTCAATCTCTTAGATGTGTTAAAGAACCCAATTAATCTCTTCAAGAAGAAGATTAGGGTCACCCGTGATTGATTCTGGGATTCTATTTCTGGGAGCAGATCTGAATAACATAAATTGTGTATTTATTGACCATTTAACAACGGTTTATATTAAAGTAGCTATCCCGCCAACAACAAATACATTTTACAAAATATTTACACCGGCCGTTTCTAAACCTACTGACGACGGGGTATAAATATAACGTACATATGTTGAGAATCCAAACACTATAGCAATATAAACGGCTTTAACCAGCCAGGCCAAACACCAAAACTGGAGCGTCAAATTAAAGGGAGTACATCATGATTTTTCTAAAAATATCTTAAATTATAAAAATGTTCCAATTCATGATAAAACACTTATATCAATCAAAATATTATGTTGGAACCATATTGTTAAGGTTTAAACTTCGAAGACACCATAAAGCTAGGACGGAATCGGGCATAAAATGCTGAAATTAACCCTGGTGCGTAACCTAGGATAGCACGTATTGCTGTACAGAATGAGTTTCCTTGTAACTAAGGGGTCATTTTTAGGATCATTCATTATGTTTAGGCGCTTTGAAATAGAAAATATCATTATTTGTCAATTTTAAGTCGGATCCCTAGACCCCTTTGAAAAGCCTGATGTACTCCCTTTAAGTTATCAACTCTTACTTCATTTTACGCATATTCAAACAAGTATTTTAAGAACCCGTGAATAAACCTATATACGTGAATACCTGAACACATGGATAGAGTTTTGATAAACTGTGTTTTGTAATTTGCTGTTATTTGGCGGGTTAGTTTCTTTAAAGTAGTATCCCGCCAACAACAGTCAAATTTTACAACACATGTACGCCGTTTCTAAACCTGCTGACGATGAGGTATATATATATATAATTTACCTATTCTGAGAATCCAAACTCCAAAGACACATTATAAACGGCTTTAACTAGCAAGGCATCTCATTATTTATTTTATGCATATTCAATCACGAGTATCATAAGAATCCGTGAATAAACCTATACATTTAATCAGCACAGATTCATTATTATATGACCTGAATACATATATAGAATTTTGATTAACTGGTTTGTAGTGTAATTTTGTCGTTATTGGTGTGTTAGTTTTTTTAAAGTATAAATACCTTTGATCTTGTTGACTGCAGTTTCCTGGGTCTTAATGGATGCCAGTAAAGTTTGGTTTATATCGCCCTCTTTCTCCATCAGATCTTTGGAGAGTCGACCAACTTGTTTTTGAAAGTCTGACAAAACTTCATCTAGCTTGGCTTTTTGTCCTTCGAGTTCTTGTTGAATTGAATCCTTCACTTTATCTAGTTTGTCATTCCATGCTATCTCTGCCGCATTTATTTCGGAAATTGATTTTTCAATTTTATCAGTCCTTTCCACTTCTGCATCTTTAAATTCAGAGATTTTCCTTTCCATTCTATCATCAAAAATCTTCAGCTGTGCCTGATAAAGTTCCACGCGATGTTCAAGTCGAACTAACTTTTCAAGGACCTTTTCCTCGAAATGATACTTAGAGCACTCAGGCTCCTCGTGAACTCGTGCTTCAGCCACCGCTAATACGGCCAGCGTAGCGTACACAACCTGGTAAAGCATGGTTTACTGTAAATGCCTCAGTGAAAATGTAGAGTTAAAAATAATGTATATGGCTCAGTAAAGTGGTCGGTAATGATTGCTATGGCTGAACATGGGACTTTTATACCATATCATGCACACCACACATGGTCTGAAAACTGCAAGGGTCTAGCTGATGATTTACCCCCACTGTGTCTGTACCCTTTAAATTTAAACTGGAACGACCAACGAACTGCATTATTTGCCACATAGGGTCTATACCTATCAATTTAAAATGGATAATTAAACAGCACACAGGGTCTGAGCCATTTAAAAGAGTGGACAAACAGACAAGTAATTCTTTCTCTCCCATGGTTTGAACCCAACCATACAGGTCAATATTAACTGATTTAATATGTTCTGCTGTACGGTTTGAATTCTGTTTACAGTTCAATAGAAACCTATTTATTAGTTTCTACCCTATTAGTTTCTACCCCTACAGAGTTTGAGTGTTGGGAATATATTAGTTAATGCTCTCAGTGGGTCTATGTATGACATGATATCTATTTATTTTGGTATTACTATTTTTCTGTTTCATTAAATCTGTCATTATTTAGAGCTCTATTTGTGAAACCTAAGTTAATTTAACTTTGGACAATACAATACCATATCTCTTTGATGACTGACCCCCCAGACACTAGACTTACTGAATGTGTCTTGTTTTCCTACCTGAGAAATATTTATGAATGCCTTAAAATGTAATAGATCTTATCCCTACATACATATACTAGTGTGCCTTTATGATTGAGGTAAAAGAAATATTCCACTTTAAAAAGATAAAGTTACAAAATCAACCAGTTACAAAACATACGCTAGCCTTGCAATAAAAAGTGATAAACGTAAGATATATCATTGTTACATTCGACGGCATTCAAAAACTATCAGTATTTGAAATAACATTAAAACAAAAAATGATATCTTGTTATTTCATATCTTCAGAGTAATCTCCTTTGACAGAAATACATGTTTTCAGTTGTTTCCTCCATTTCCAGAAGGCGTTTTCGTAGTCTCTTTTAGGCATACCCGCCAGAGACACTGATGAATGGCTGATCCGAGTGATTGTCATGAGGTGTAGTTTGTTTCCAGACAGATATTTTTTTCAGTCTTGGGAACAGGAAAAAATCACATGATGCCAGGTCGGGTGAATAAGGTGGGTGTGAAAGAACAGACAACTTTCTTTCTTCTTTCAAATCTTCCGTCACAACGGCCGACTTGTGTGCAGGTGCATTAACATGCATTATTGTTACTTGAGATGGGTGATACCCATGACATATGTTTTTACTTATGTAGCTATGCACATTAGAGATGGGTGATACCCATAACATATATTAATGTTACATATGTAAATATGCACACTTGACATGGGTGATACCCTTAACATATGTTTTTACATATGTAGCTATGCACATTGGAGATGGGTGATACCCATAACATATATTAATGTTAGGCAAAAAAAAAAAAAATACCTGTGTTTTCGGTGGCCCGACCGACCCTATTTTTAAGGGGCCGACCCTAAAACTTTTTATGAAAAAATAATATTAAAAAAAAATTCAGCTGTATCATCAACTTGTATGGGGTTTATGAGATAAATACATGTAGAATCTCACAATATCTTGCTCCAAAAAAAAAAAAAGAAAAAAAAAGAAAAGAAAATTCATACCTACCGACCCTATTTTTTTAAAGCATGCAATAGGAAACACACCTATTTTTTTTTGCCCTTACATATGTAAATATGTAGATTAGAAATTGGTGATACCGTACCATATAGTATTACATATGTAGCTACGTACTCTAGATACAGGTGATATTCATAATATATATTGTTGTTACATATAAGGGCTGGCGTGGCTCAGTCGGTAGCGCGGCGGATTTGTAACCGGAGGCCCCGGGTTCAATCCTCCGTGGTGCCACTGGGTTCCGTCGGTGTGTTCTTGTGCAAGACACTTTCCCTCAGCCTCGTCCGTCGGATGGGGACGTAAACCGGGCGTTCCCGTGTATCGGTCTATCCTCCGAGCACGTAAAAGAACCATAGGAATCTATTCGATAATAAGAGTAGGGCAGGTTCCCGGATTCCTATGTATCCTTCCCCTCTCTCTGGGGCGGCTCTAAATAACCTATACTGTGTTGATGAGCCGTTAAACAACATTCAGTTGTTACATATGTAGCTATGTACACTTGACAATTGGTGATACCTTAACATAATTATATTATTGTCACATATGCAAATATACACATTAGAAATGGGTGATACCCATAACATATAGTACTGTTCATATGTATCTATGATAAGCATACTAGGGATGGGTGAAACCCAAAACATATATTAATATTACATATGTCAGGCTATGCTATGCATATTAGAGATGGGTGATACCCATAATATATATTATTACATATGTAACTATGTACATAAGAGATGGGTTATACCCATAACATATATTATTACATATGTAACTATGCACATAAGATATTGGGTTATACCCATAAGATATATTATTACATAATTATGTAACTATGCACATAAGAGATGGGCTATACACATAACATATATTATTACATATGTAACTATGCACATAAGAGATGGGTTATACCCATAACATATATTATTACACATGTAACTATGCACATAAGAGATGGGTTATACCCATAACATATATTATTACATATGTAACTATGCACATAAGAGATGGGTTATACCCATAACATATATTATTACATATGTAACTATGCACATAAGAGATGGGTTATACCCATAACATATATTATTACATATGTAACTATGCACATAAGAGATGGGTTATACCCATAACATATATTATTACATATGTAACTATGCACATTAGAGATGGATGATACCCATAACATATATTATTACATATGTAACTATGCACATAAGAGATGGGTTATACGCCTAACATATATTGTTGTTACATAATTATGTAATTATGCACATTAGAGATGGGTGATACCCATAACATATATTGTTGTTACATAATTATGTAATTATGCACATTAGATATGGGTTATACCCATAAAATATAGTATTGTAACATATGTAACTATGTACAATAAAATGGGCAAGAGCCATATGATATGTTATTGTTACATATGTAAGTATGTACAATACAAGAAATCTGCGGATTCACATGTCTCGCCAATGAGGGCGGGACTTAAAAATAAAAGATTAATGACTCTTAAATGAACGTTTTTAAACATTTTAATAACTAAAAACAATGGAGTTTACCGTTTGCTGAGATAACATTTAAGTGCATTTGTTTAAAAACAAAACGCCATTCTATACAAAAAAAAAAATGAAAAAAAATGAATAAAAAAAATGTCAGCTCCAAAAAGTAGGTCAAGGTCATGGTCATTGATGAAATCCATGCGTCCAAAAAGATGCACTACCAAAGACACAACTACGTCAAAATAGAATGTTTTGTCTTCAAAAGATTAAGCTATAAACTAGGTTTAAAGCATCTAGTGCATAATTATAAGTTCATGAGAAAGAGATGTAAATGTAACAATTAAAGTTACGTGCCGTTTGCTTGGATGGTGAAAGTCACATCCATATTTACCACGTTGTGATGTACTACCCAAGAAACAACTATATAAGCGAAGTTTGAAAGGTCTAATGCATAAAGTTTGTGAGAAAGTGACCTAAATGCAAATGTTGAAGGTAAACATTATTGAGTTATCTGCCCCTTGCTTAGAGGGTCAAGGTCACATCCACATTTGCTTTGTCTCGTTGCAATGTACCACTCAAGATACAACTATAAGCGAAGTTTGAAAGGTCTTAGTGAATACAGATTGTGAAAAAGTGACCTCAACGCAAAAGTTGAAAGTAAAATGTTTAAGGTTATCTGCCCTTTGCTTGGAGGGTCAAGGTCACATCCACATTTTCTTTCACGTTTCTAGTTTGGATGTACTACCCAAGATACAACTATAAACAAAATTTGAAAGGTGTAGTGCATACAGTTTGCAAGAAAGTGACCTAAACGCAAATGTTGAAGGTAAAAATTGTTACCTGCCCCTTGCTTGGAGGGTCAAGGTCACATCAACATATGCTTTGTCACTTGCAATGTACCACTCAAGATACAACTATAAGCAAAGTTTGAAAGGTTTAGTGCATACAGTTTGTAAAAAAGTGACCTAAACGCAAAAGTTAAGGGTAAGAATTATAAGGTTATCTGCCCTTTGCTTGGGGGGTCAAGGTCATATCCACATTTGCTTTATCAAGTTGCGATGTACCACCTAAGATACAACTATAAGCAAAGTTTGAAAAGTGTAGTGCATACAGTTTGCGAGAAATTTACCTCAATGTAAAAGTTGAAGGTAAACATTATTAAGTTATCTGCCCTTTGCTTGGAGGGTCAAGGTCACTTCCATATTTGCTTTGTCACATTGCAATGTACCACCTAAGATAGGTCTATTGCATAAAGATTGTGAAAAAGAGACATAAACGCAAAAGTTGAACGTTAAAATTATTAAGTTATCTGTCCTTTGCTTGGAGGGTCATGGTCACTTCCACATTTGCTTTGTCACGTTGTGATGTACCACCCAAGATAAAACTATAAACAAAGATTGAAAGGCCTAGCGCTTACAGTTTGTGAGAAAATGACCTAAACACAAAACTTGAACGTTGTCCCCTTCGCCGCCATCGCCGCCGGAAAAGCAACACCTATGTCTCTTTTTTTCTTTAAAAAGGTGAGACAAAAATGAGGAATAGCCATACCATATATAATTGTTACATAATTATGTAACTTTGCACAACAAGATCTCAGTCTGAGGGTGATTCGCCCACTTCAGAAAACCTTATATGAAATGGTAGGAATATGTAAACACAAAAAAGACGATGAAATATGAAAATTAGGGTAAGGTAAATGAAATGAGGTCAGTGGGTCGGTAGCAAAATTTTGGAAAAAAAAAATTGAGAAAATTAAAAAAAAGAAATAATTAACGTTTGCATAATATGGTGTTTTACTTACCTAACCAAAGTGATGTTTATTGAAAATAACGCAAAATATGACCTTGACCTTGGTATATTTTGTCGTTCAGCGATGTCCACCAATGCCAAGAATAGGTATGACTTGAAGTATCAAAGACATAAAAGTGAGGCAATCACATAAAGTTAACTGAGGTTAAGTTACCTAACCAAGGTTGTTTGAGGAAAATAATGCAAAATATGACCTTAACCTTGGTAATTTTTGGCCTTCAGTTATGTACACTAATGCCAACAATACATATGACCAAGTATCAAACAAAGAAATTAAAGTTATCAGGAAAAGTTAACTGAGGTTAACTTACATAAACCACAGTGATGTTTAGGGAAAATAATGCAAAATATGACCTTGACCTTGGTATTTTTTTATCATTCAGCGATGTCCACCAATGCCAACAATACACATGACCAAGTATCAAAATGATATATAGGGTCCTATAGAAACCACAGCGTCCGAACGCAATGGCATCGTAGGTCCGCACTGTTCTGCAAACAAGGACTTGAAACTACAATGAAAGAGACAAAAAACAACAGAAAGGGTGGTGAAGACAGGGTTACCGACTTGGAACGGTCAGTAGGCAATAAGACCTACTGGTTAGCTTGAATCGATTTTATATGCGCACAATCCTCGCTATTATCCTGTCTTCAGCGCCCAAATAGACCAGACAGTGTAAACAAAACTAAATCCCATCAAAAGGAAATCTCTAACAATAAAGTCCACATCCAGAGAAACTAACTAAAGATATACATACAAAATAATAAACATCTCAGGATGTATCCAGAATCGTACTGAACAACCATAGTAGTTGCAGCTAAAGAGAAGACCAATCTAGGGTACGACCAGAAAACCCGAGGGATGAAAGCTCATGCAACCACCTCCCTTAGTTGGGGTTTCAGTAGGTACAATCATAGAGTCCCAAGAGGTAGTCCAGTCATCGCACAAGTGAAAAGTGAAGCGTAATGACTGATTGTAGAGGGGTCAATCACTAAACATGCAGTGCGCTGTAAAACCAAGGGGTTATATCCTTTTCTGATGAACTTCCTGATTAAATTTGTAAAGCGGTCAGGAAACCCGTCAGACCCCTTTAACTTTCGAAGTTTATAGACCACATCTCCATAAAATGAGGATTGTGATATGCCTAGTCGCAGAAGTGTTTTAAGGTTGGTGTTGTACTTTTCCAGCAGGCCCTCGTTGCGGCGGTAGAATTAAGAGAAAGATCTACGTAGTTTGTGACGAAAACCCTGCTGAAGAAGTTTACTTGTAATAACTTGATTACGATCATTGAAGTCTATAACATCATTACACGCTCTAGCAAATCGAATGAGCTGGGAGATATACACCCCATATGAGGTAGCACGAGGTACATCTCCATCCAGGTGTGGATAGTTAACGATGTTAAAATTGAAATAATCTCTCTTATCATAGATATTAGTATGAATACAATCATTTGAAATCGAGAGATGAAGATCGAGAAATGCTGCTATAGTATCCGAACTGTTGGCTTTATTCAGTGAAGTAAGAGAGTGAATGGGCACATAATCGAATCTCGCACGATCTCTCTTCTTACTTCACTGCTTTATTCAACGTGAGCTCTGGTGGATAAATGTTAGTAACCATATGAGCAAAGAACGGATTATCAATATTGAGTATGTCATCAAGATACCGAGAAGTATTATTAAAGGCATCAATAATTTCACCCTGGCTAGCAGGTGACAAACTCAACATAAAATCTCTTTCATAGCAGTACAAAAACAAATCTGCAACAAGTGGCGCACAGTTAGTACACATAGGAATACCAACAACCTGGCGGTAAATAGTTTTACCGTATCTTATAAAGATGTTATCCAGAAGAAAAGATAAGGCTCTACAAACATCAGTACAAGTCCACATATTATACTTATCAATGGGGGCGTTAGTAAAGAAAGCCCTGACATTATTACAAGCTAGAAAAGTTGTACCTTCTCTAGCAAATGTCTTCTGAATAAGCTGAAGCAATTTTTCTTTGATAAGATGATGTGGTAATGTAGTATAGAGTGTAGAAAAGTCGTAGGTGCTTAGAGAAGAGGCATGAAAATGCTTACACCGTAGTTAGTCAAGAACTTCTCGAGAGTTTTTGATAGACCAAAACAGATTGATTCCTGAGTTCTCGAAGGCCTTTCCGCAATATTTTACAAAATGTTCTTTAATCGCGGAAAGTCAGGAAGTCAATAGTTTTGATATATTGGTCGTGGTACATGAACTAGAATTAGCGATAAAACGTGCTTTGTAAGGAATTTTGTGAAGTTTGGGTATCCAGTACATTGTAGGGAGCTTCGTCTGCTTACTAATTACAGAAACCTTTATAGTCTCCATAAGTCACATGCTGGGAAACAATGTCCGTCTCCAGCAGATGTGTAGTAACATAAGCAGAAGTGCTCGCTAGCTCAGCATTCAAAGTATTGATATAATGTAGTCGTCAGACAATAATTATATTGTTGGAAGCTTTGTCTGCTGGAACTAGAGCAAATTTAGTATGTAAATTCTGAATACCCTTCTTAAGGTGTCATAAATTGTGAGTGGAAGGCCGTGGAAGCAGGGATGGATTTGATTCGTAAAACAAAATACGTAATTCAACAATTTCTGAAATAGTTTTCATCCAAGCAGTAAGTGCATGTTTATCTGCTTTTTCTCGCCTACACCACTTTGTACAGAAATCCGTTAAAGAACCCGCAATTTCATTGCGACAGGCATTAAAATATCAGATGGAAGGCGATACTTAGGCCCTTTGGCAATTAAATGCCGAATCCTCTTATCCTCAATTACATCAAGATTTCCAGTAAGAATGTGACCGGCAGGTTCGTAACAAAATTTAGAATTTTGACAATCTCATTCAGTAGAAATAGATGTCTCGATCTCAAGATCAGAAACGATCCTATTATAATTGAAAATAAGATTTCTAGTAGATTTCTTATACTTGTAACATATAACAGGAGTCTCAATATTCTTGAAATACTTTGGAATTTTGTCAGTCACCCGCATATCATTAAAAATACCGGCTAAATTAATGAAATCGATGCCTTTATCAACATAAGTTATCTTCAAAAAATGCCTTTGATGGTCAGATGGAGCATCTATATGTGGACACAAAATATGTTGCGTGTAACTTTGAATAATAGATGCAACCTCATATAATGGATTAGTACGGACATAAATGGCATCCGCTTCTTCGTCAAATTTCTGTAAGCAAGAAAAAGACAGACTGACTACTTTGCTAAGGAGGGCGTGTCTACCCGAATTTTTATAAATAGAATAAAGGTCTGCAACAGTAAAGACTTTCTTAAATTTACATTTAAGATTATGGTTCTTCCGGAGACCATGTGACCGTCGTTTACGTTTACGAATAGACAATATGCTAAAAGGATCTATATCTGGGGTATTGGAAATGTTTCCTTCTTGATAAATGTTATTGTTTAACCCCAATGGATAAGGAGTTTGTAAATGCTTTATCCATTTGAGTTCAGCAATATATCTAGCTTGTATCTTGTAACCTTTGGTAGCAGTATAATCAAATTCAATATATTCCACGTGCTGAATGCTAACATCATCTATGGAATGCCCCGAATCCCCAAAGTGTGTATAAAGAAAGTTTTTAAATCGTTTCGACAGACGCATTTTATATAAATGTTCACGAAAACGAACGTTCATGGATCGACCAGTTTGGCCTACATATTGTATACCACATTTAGGATGATTTCAGGTCAAAACATAAACGATATTACTTGACGATCAGTTGATGTCTGAAGGTATTCTGACACTAAACTCTCTACCATTGGTTGTGGACTTAATAGTGGACTTTTGCGACAAGTATTTACATGCACTACACCTTTTCGAGTTGCACTTAAGGATAGAGGGATAGAACGTACGTCTACTGTTTAACTTATTAACATTAACTGGTGGTCTAACTTTATATCGATTAAGTACAGAAGTTTTAAGTGGTGTTAATTTAATAGAAGCAGTATTTCTGAATTTAGAATTAGTGCCAGGAATATGAACGGTAGATGCCGAATGAAGATTAATTCGTGATAAATTGATCGATAATTTACGTGTAAAAGTATTAGAATTTCCCTGGTGAAGATAAACAGTAGACACAGAGTGAAGTTTAAGAGGAGAAAGAATGACTTTTGGTGTTCTTAATATACGACTCATGTTTTTATAAGGTGTAAACTGTTAAAAGTACAGCGCAAAACCACGCTAAAACAAGGTCGAACGTCGCCATCTCTATAGGATGGGTGAAAATAACAACATTGATCACATGCACGGGGAGATGTTTTACCACCGCCACACTGCACAAGTGCCACAGTTGTAAATGCAAAATGATATATAGACATAAAGTGAGGCAATTGCATAAAGTTAACTGAGGTTAAGTTACCTAACCAAGGTTGAGTTTGGGGAAATCAACGCAAAATATAACCTTGCCCTTGGTAATTTTGCCCTTGACCCAACAAAGCATCTGACATAGTTTCAGAAAAATTCGAGCAGTAGTTTTTGAGAAATAGCTGATTTAAATGGCGGCGAATGGCGGCGGCCGCCGCCGCTGGTAAAGTGACTGCTATATCTCCCTACCCACTATCGTGGACTCGACAATAAAATGGGTAATAGCCATACCATATATTATTGTTACACATGTAACTATGCTCAATAAAATGAACAATAGTCATACCATATATTATTGTTACATATGTAAGTATGTACAATAAAATGGGCAATAGTCATACCACATATTATTGTTACATACATAAGTATGTATACTAAAATGGACAATAGACATACCATATATTATTGTTACATAAGTAAGTACAATAAAATGGACAATAGACATACCATATACTGTTCTTACAATAAAATGTGAGAAACATGTACCCATAACCTATATGTATTGTTGCAAACTAAAGCTTGGTAGATATCCCATAATATGAATCTAGGACATTTGCCCCCACCCCCTCCACCACACTCATTACAAAAATGCACAGGTGGACAGTTGTCCCCACCCCCTCTCCCACACTCGTTGCAAAAAGGCACTGGTGGACATTTGCTCCCACCCACTCCCACACACTCATTACAAAAATGCACAAGTGGACATTTGCACCCACCTCCTCCCCACACTCATTACAAAAATGCACAGGCTCATTATAAAAATGCACAGGTGGACATTTGCCCCCACTCCTCTCCCATACTCATTACAAAAATGCACAAGTGGACATTTGCCCCCATGTGAAATGTTATGTAGGACATTTGCACCCCTCCCTCCCACACCAACCCTCCTCATCAGATAACCACTACTAGATACCATACTGATGCTTTATATACAGAAGCGCATCCATGGTAGAGGAAACATCATCTCAATACAGGTTATGACACATGTGCTATGTCCCCAGGGGTGGGGATGGACCCAAGGGCCGATGCTAAGTTGGATGGTTGTATCCATCTGTTCATGGTCAGTAAATGTATAACTGTAGTTTCAGAGAAGAAAATATTTTAAGGTTTTACCCTATATACACCTATGTAAGGTAGAGCAAATTTGACCCCATGATCTCGATATGAACAAACTTGATAGAGAACCATAAGCTGATAGTACATGCAAAATATTAGACCTCTAGCCCATGTAGTTTCAGAAAAGAAGATATTTTTTTAGATTTTCCTTTATAACTCTTTGTAAAACTCTGACCCCCAGTGCGGGGCTAAATTTGACCCCTGGAGATCACCATTTGAACAAACTTCATAGAAAATCAAAAGCTTGTGGTACATGCAACACATTAGACCTCTACCTCATGTAGTTTCAGAGATATTTTTTTGAAGATTACATGTCTAAGTATTTTTACACAGAATTTGAAATATAAAATCTTTACATACCAATCTAGGCAGAAGGAGCAATAAATAGTAAAATAAATCCATATAAAGTTTATAAAATCACATTTTATCTTTCTCAATATTTCTTTGTCATAGTTATGAAGACACAGTTAAGGTGAATGTACTCTCAACAAATAGGAAAGTTAAAAGTAGGATAAAACAACTAAATATTTTTACATGAAACTTACATTATATCCCATAATTATCATAAACGTCATATAAAAGCTAAAATACTTTAAAAAAATAAATATGAAGATGTTTTTAAACAGTGCACCATACAGAGAATCTAGCAGGAATTAGACCTCAGTCAATATCAGACTGTTTTACATTAACTTGCAATATATTACATTGATATAATTGCCTAGGTTGTGTCAGCCATTAAAAAACATGTATAAAGTTGTTTTATGCAACTTTTGCTTAAATCACCTGTTTTGAAATCAAATATTGTGAGCAGCATCATCTATATATAGATTGTGTATACTCGTATATACCAATCAAATAGTGAGCATCATCATCTATATATAGAATGTGTATATATACCAATCAAATAGTGAGCAGCATCATCTATATATAGAATGTGTATATATACCAATCAAATAGTGAGCAGCATCATCTATATATATAATGTGTATACTCGTATATACTAATCAAATAGTGAGCAGCATCATCTATATATAGAATGTGTATATATACCAATCAAATAGTGAGCAGCATCATCTATATATAGAATGTGTATATATACCAATCAAATAGTTAGCAGCATCATCTATATATAGAATGTGTATACTCGTATATACCAATCAAATAGTGAGCAGCATCATCTATATATAGAATGTGTATATATACCAATCAAATATTGTGAGCAGTATCATCTATATATAGAATGTGTACATATACCAATCAAATATCATGACCAGGTTTGTAAATAACATATGTATGCATTTAATTTCTGCATTGATTATGAACATTGATTCTGTTTCTTTAAAAAAAACATTGACAGGATTATTTGAGATTTTAGTTGATAGCACCAGCTATAGCTAAGGATATCAAGGTAACATATTGCAACTTTTATTGTAAAAATAGATGTATACTGTTGAGTTCTAATTTCTGCTTGATTCACTTTGAAGTGTCCTACTAAAACCTCTTTATTTATATTATTTCAGTTTTTGAAAGCATTTTTGTGTTTCTAACTAGGATAATGAGATGAGATGTACTGCAAGTGTCCTGGAAAAATATGTAGAAGTGTCTGAGATATCCAACTTTGAATCTTTCTATTGTTCCAGGGGACATAATCTTTAATATCACAAGCACACACTGACCATTGTTCAGTGAATGGTCAGTGAGCATTCTGAAAAGGTTTAGTGTGTGAATGAATGGACTGTGTATAAGAGTCGGCAATAAAAGCGTTAAATAAAAATAAGATGGGTTCGGGCGATTTTATCCTTAATGAATATTTCATTGCTAGTTGTGATATATTATCGGGTCATATTACTGATATTTTTTATATTATTTTCGATACTTGTTGCTTTCAGAAAAGCTGGTCTAAGGGTTTTATGATTCCTCTACATAAAAAGGCGATATTAACTCTGTTAACAATTACATGGGAATCACATTAATTGTATGAGTAAAATATTTACAAGCATCTTGAATACGCGGATTGACAAATGGTGTGAAAATAATAATATCATATCTGATGCTCAATTCGGGTTAAGAAAAGGGAGGTCAACAACAGATGCAATATATATTTTACATAGCATTATAAACAAAATTCTGAACGACAAAAAATACTTTATTATGCATTTATAGATTTGAAAAAAAGTGTTTGATTCTGTCTACAGAAATGCGTTGTGGTAAAAACTATATAAATGTGGTATCAATGGGAAAATGCTTAGGATAATTAGATCCATGTATGATACAGTTAAAGCATGTGTTAAGTCCTGTGGATCTTACTCCGAATTCTTTGATATTTCAAATGATATTGTCTCACCGATTATGTTTTCTCTATTCATAGAAGCTTTAGAACTGTTCTTATTAAACAGAATAGATGGTGGTTTATTCAGCTGCCAAAGGCAGCTCACTCTTATATGGCTTTAGAATATGTCTATGGTTAACAGACTGTGAATCATGTAGCCGACAATAAGCATGTTTTACAACTTCAATTCCTAGGGAACCCGTCTAAAAAACTTGAATGGTATAAACACATATTTTTCAATGATCAAAGCTTGCCGTTTTATTGCCTCAAATGACGTTTTCGTAGAGCAGTCTACTAAAGTGTAGAATGCGGCAATATTTTCGGGATCTTCACGTGCGGGATTTTTTTACGGAGCATAATGAAACCGTAAGTGAAACTGAATGAAACCGCAAGTATTGGAATGGAATAAGTGCAAATCTGTATTTTAATGGAATAATACTTTTTTATGGAATAATACCCATTTATAATGCGGTATTCTCGTAAATACCACCGTGTTATACACTAGTCGATGGGTTTAATCACTGCCTATATGGTTTTCATAATTGCACATGTAATGGTAAGGTAGCAATGAACAGTTTCATTAAGTTTATAATTACATATGGTAGCAGGGAGACGTTTATCTGTGTTGTAATTCACACACTAACGCACACGCATCCCTTACATGTGAACACATGTATTTTTGTGCTCATGTGCCTATAAAGTTAAGTAATGAGCACATTGTTACGAGTAGACCCCATTGTAATATGACTGGAAGATTGTTACGAGTAGACCCCATTGTAATATGACTGGAAGATTGTTACAAGTAGACCCCATTGTAATATGACTGGAAGATTGTTACAAGCAGACCCCATTGTAATATGACTGGAAGATCATTGTAATATGAGTGGAAGATTGTTACAAGTAGACCCCATTGTAATATGACTGAAAGATTGTTACAAGTAGACCCCATTGTAATGACTGGAGAATTGTTACAAGTAGACCCCATTGTAATATGACTGGAAGATTGTTACAAGTAGACCCCATTGTAATATGACTGGAAGATTGTTACAAGTAGACCCCATTGTAATATGACTGGAAGATTGTTACGAGTAGACCCCATTGTAATATGACTGGAAGATTGTTACGAGTAGGCCCCATTGTAATATGACTGCAAGATTGTTACAAGTAGGCCCCATTGTAATATGACTGCAAGATTGTTACAAGTAGACCCCATTGTAATATGACTGCAAGATTGTTACAAGTAGACCCCATTGTAATATGACTGGAAGATTGTTACAAGCAGACCCCATTGTAATATGACTGGAAGATTGTTACACGTAGACCCCATTGTAATATGACTGGAAGATTGTTACAAGTAGACCTCATTGTAATATGACTGGAAGATTGTTACAAGTAGACCCCATTGTAATATGACTGGAAGATTGTTACAAGTAGACCCCATTGTAATATGACTGGAAGATTGTTACAAGCAGACCATGGGAGATTGTTACAAGTAGACCCCATTGTAATATGACTGGAAGATTGTTACAAGTAGACCCCATTGTAATATGACTGGAAGATTGTTACAAGTAGACCTCATTGTAATATGACTGGAAGATTGTTACGAGTAGACCCCATTGTAATATGACTGGAAGATTGTTAAAAGAGATGTTAAACCCCATAAGTTAAAAGAAAACTGAGGCATTCATAATTTCGATACAGCATCATCAAAATAAACCGACCAATCAGTGACCAGAAATTTGACACATCTCTAAATTCTGGTAGGTGACTACTGTTATAATTAAGGTATTTACGGTGTTATTATTTTAAAACCCTGCATATTTCATGCACATGTATGCAAACTGATTCAACAGATGTATCTTTCAAAATCAAATCTTATTGTCTTTCTACTCTGCCAAAGATTTTTATACTATAGAACCTAAGGATAAAAACCAAGTAACACAAATTGATCACTTAGTGAAAATAAGGTAAAATGTCAACGTTTTGGCAATGGAAAATCATGAATTGACAACAGAGTCATAAGTTAAAGTTTTTATTACAATTTATCGTCATTTTAACATTTAAAAATGTATTTACCGGTATAAACTGTATTTGTACATGATGATAACATTATGCAGATTTTAGCTATAGATCTATACACATGGTTTAGTGCCGGATCATCTTCTACATTTATACATGTACTGTAGGTATTGTTTGAGGCGCTTGTTTCAGGCAAAGTTTTTTTTGACTTTTCAGATAAAATTAATCTACTGCATAAATAAGATGTATATCAGTGAAACAGACATTTTTAGTGGTAAATAAAAATACCTTACTTTTCAAAATTGGTTGAGAAATAAAAATTTCTTGTGCGAAAGCTGTTTTGAGGGGTCATTTTCAATGCAAAATTCTGCTGCATGAAAAAATTGAGAATAAATTATTTTTTTAGAATTTTTATCCAAAAATGATTTTAAATTGTTGAATTTTCATAAATTACGACACCGTGAAAGTTTTATAGCAAAATATGAAGGATAACTGAAGTTATTTGAAATTTCTTAATTTTCTGCTGTCCCACCACCAAGGAATTTGTACATAGGAAAAGCCCCATCAAAACATAATTTTGGCTATAAAATATTTAGTTCTCAACCGATTTTCAAAAGTAAAGTAGTTTTATTTACCACTGAAAATGCCAGTTATATTGATATATAACTGATCTACGTATCATTTATATTGACCTTTGGCTGAAACAAGCACCCCAAACAACAATGCTGACATGATTATTTTAATTTATTACTATTTGTTACTCACACAAGATGGGTTTTCCATGGAACACTTGTGTCGTCTGCCTTGTGCTTATTTTAAGTAATGGCCACTTATGCGCTTGGTTAGGTTGCAGGTTAAAGTTTAACGAAAAGGGGCATAACTCTGTCAAAATGAAAGTCAGAGTTATTGGACATGTCTAACAACAATCTTTGAGGTGAGATGAAGGTGTGAGAAGATCCATGAACATAGGTCAAATACTTCTCAAGTTATGGCCAAGGTTAGGTTGCAGGTTAAAGTGTGACAGATGAATGGACGATGACGACCGACGACAAAGTGATCCCAAAGTGTCTGCAATGTTACGCAGGCGACACAAAAACTGAAAAATAATTCCTTTGCACCTTTTCACTGGGCAACAGTAATAGTTACAGAACTCTAGTCATATAAAACTACAATTTTAAACTGGTAAAACAAGAAGATTTTTTCTATCTACCAACCATGTTCTTGAACTTGTATAAACATTGAGCATAAAAAGCTTATTAAGGCTACCATACAAATCGCAACGAAGTCAGTGACCATCACATCAGCAACATAATCTGCAGTTGTGTACACAAATTCTTCAACTACTGGTCCAGCAACCCTTAGTTTAAACTTATTTATTTTAACATAGATTGTAACGAAAGCTCACTGAACTTATTTTAATCACTCTCAATGTCTTCCTGGGTAGAACCAGTACTTAGCAAATGCAGATAACGTGACTTGCTCGGGGACACAATATAAATGGTTATGGCGGGGATCGAACTCACAACTTTTGGATCATGGGTCCAACGCTCTACCACTAGATCACACCGCACCTTCCTCGATAATTGTTTTATTTTTCAGGCAAACTTCATTATCGCTAACAATTTTGCAAAACATAAGTATATCATACGATTCTTATATGACTCTCATATGATACCATCTATACGATACTTATATAAAAGGACCAGTACATAAGAATTACATGGTAAGTATCTTAAAATGTCAACAATTTTGGCAAGTGTAAGGAAAGTGATAAATGCGAGCCTCTGGCGATATGAGCCAACATACAGCTGAAATTCTGAGTTACTAAATGTCATTTTTTTATCCCGGCAAAATTTTTTTCGGCCGTTAAATATATAACTATCCAGACTATCAATAAGAAATGTAAATACTTTCTTTTGATAATGCATTGAACTCCTAAACTGTTAAATATAAAACAAATATTTATATGTTTATATGAAATGGATGATTCATGACGCTTTAAGTCATCGAACAATAGCACGTACTTACAACTAGCATAATACAGCAGTTGGGGGGGAAATATTAGGATATTAGGAAGTAGCTGTATTTGTATAGTAGAAACATTCGTTCCGTGATAAATGATTCTTATATAAACCTTTTATATAAGAAACATAACTTGAGTCACTTGACGTACCATTTATATAAATATAATACTAAACATTTTATATGAGAATTACATATATGTAAGAATCACATTCTTATATGGGAATACATGCATAGGATTGCCTATGAGCACGTGTGACGGAGGGTAGGATCAAGCAGACTGGTACCCTGTATGCAGTGTAGTCTACTGGTGCCCAAAATCAACTCTAGATTGCAGGTTTAGTAGATGGTACCCTATACATAGTGTAGTCTCCCCGAAATCATACACATGACTGCAAGGTTAGTAGACTGGTACCCTGTAAACAGTGTTGTCTACTGGTTCCCGAAATCACACACAAGATTGCAGGGTGTAGTCTGAACTGAACTGAATTGGGTTTTATGGAGCACCAACACATGAAAGGTTATATGGCGCCAGAAATGAACATGCCAGGCTCAGCATCCATTTACATCAAGATAAAATATGGAAAATGGGCCTAGAACATTCTAACCTGCAGAACTGCAGAGTTGCTGCAAATTCTATAGTAGACACTCCATTTACGATGGAGCCACGTTTCCACGTTTGCATACGCGGTGTCATGACGAAGACCTTGAATGAGCATGATAAAATGAACATGAAGGGTGGGTCCTACCCTTCTGCCTCTAGAGGATTTGCAGTGGTTGTATTCTACCCCGGCAACCACACGATGACAGTGTAGTCTACTGGTCCCCAATCCAACTCAAGATTGCATGATAATAGGACTGGTACCCTGTATGCAGTGTAGTCTACTGGTCCCTGAAATTACTCAAGATTGCAGGGTTAGTAGACTGGTACCCTGTACACAGTGTAGTCTACTTGTCCTCAAAATCACACAGATGATTGCAGGGTTAGTAGACTGTTACCCTGTATGCAGTGTATTCTATTGGTCCCCGAAATCACACACATGATTGCAGGGTTATTAGACTGGTACCCTGTATGCAGTGTAGTCTACTTGTCCACGAAATCACACACATGATTGCAGGGTTAGTAGTCTGGTACCCTGTATGCAGTGTAGTCTACTTGTCCATGAAATCAACTCAAGATTGCATGGTTAATCAACTTTATACTAAATAATTTGTAAAAAGAAAATATTTTTTCTTCAGTTCTACACTTTCTATATAAAATTTGTTCATAATTTATGTCAAGAATTCCTTTCATGTAAACCATGTATATTTATTGTAACTTAAGTCCAACACCTATACCAATGGTTAAATAAATATGTATAAAGGTTAAAATATTAATCTACATTTAAAATATCTACGTTTTAAAAACCATCCATTTATGTTTTGTATGGTATATCATTATTTGATGTACATGTAACTCCTTGCAAAGGCCTGTACATCAAAAACACAAAACTAATAAATTCATTATTTTCTCTAGTTAATGCCCTAGCAGAGTTAATGCCCTAGCTATTTATTTAACTTGTGAAGTAACTCTGCAAACATTTCATTTTATTCAAAATCTATAAATAAGGTATTTTTTAAAGATATGCCTTTTTTTTTAAAGCAAGAACTGCATTATGGGTACAGATAGGCATGGCTTGGCTGTTCCCACCCCTAACTGGAGCCCATAGGGCTTACCACATGGTCTGGTAATTCTATTAATTTTCCTACCCTATATTTGAAACCCACCAGACCGAAGAAAGCTCTGATTAGTTAGGCCAAAAACACATGTGTTTCCTCCAGAAGCACTAAAAAAATAGGGTAGAAAGGGATTTTTTTAACTGGATTACGCATGATTATTATTTATTAATTTTTTTGGTCGGAAAAAAAACAACAATAAAAAATGCTCCCCAAAACCTAGGGTTGGCAAAAAAAATAAATAGGGTTAGTCGGGCTAAAGGAAACACACATACTTTTTTTTCTTTGCCTTAAGAAATGATGCTATGATTTATTTAAGACTGCTCTATAATAATATCCAGTGGTATTGTGGGCCAGCAATCAACACCGACAATTCAATATTAAAGCATACAAAGGTATATAATAAAATTGTAATTATTTTAAATAAAACAAGGTCTGTCTGCCACAGGACAGCGCACTTGACTTTCAAGGCTCGTTAATTTATTGGAAAATTAAGTTGAATAGCTCCAAGTAAAAAAGGGGCATAATTCTGCTTAAATGTACAACAGAGTTATGGACCTTGTCTGTATGTTTAAATGTACAACAGAGCTATGGACCTTGTCTGTCTGCTTAAATGTACAACAGAGTTATGGACCTTGTCTGTCTGCTTAAATGTACAACAGAGTTATGGACCTTGTCTGTCTGCTTAAATGTACAACAGAGTTATGGACCTTGTCTGTCTGCTTAAATGTACAACAGAGTTATGGACCTTGTCTGTCTGCTTAAATGTACAACAGAGTTTATGGACCTTGTCTGTCTGCTTAAATGTACAACAGAGTTATGGACCTTGCCTGTCTGCTTAAATGTACAACAGAGTTATGGACCTTGTCTGTCTGCTTAAATGTACAACAGAGTTATGGACCTTGTCTGTCTGCTTAAATGTACAACAGAGTTATGGACCTTTCATGACAGTGAAAATGTGTTCTGCTGAATTTGTTTCAGGTGATTTGTTGAAGATAGGTTGAAGAAAGGGTATAATTCTGTTAAAATTCATAACTGAGTTACGGTATTTGTACGAGTTCCTCTTATGAAAGTGAACACATGTGTCAAGTTTCATTAAATTCCTTTAAGTGGTTTCTAAGATATGAGCTTAATGTGAAAGGTTAACACATGCCAGGGCGAGTAGCATAGCTGGCCTTTTCTTTGAAAAGTCGAGCTTAAAAACTAGCTGCATTTCATTTGACTAAAAATTTATTTTGCATCAACTTGAAATTTTTAAAATCTGTTCCGGCTATAAATCGGTGCTGAAACATTCTGAGCCAGCAGAACCTCCGGACAATTGTCTCGTATGCCCACTGGCACTGGAAGCCATTTTGGTATTCTTTATGTCTTTGTTGGATATACTGGTTTTTATTGCACCGCTAAATTTGACCGTTGGGGAGTTATGTTTCCCTGAATATGGTGACGAGTTTATGTGACTTCCATCTCCATCTTTAGATTTACCGAAAGCTGTCAATTCTATGCTATCTACGCCAGTTCGTTGCTGCCCACCACGCGTCACCGACACTTGTACGCTTTCCACCGACGTATCGCCATTACTGATATTGGATTTGTTCAGGTTTGTACGAGATTTCTCTCCCTTTTCCTTTTTCGTAAGTTTGCCCTTCCAACCCTTAGGTTTGGTATTAGAGTCGTCCTCTTCTATGGTTGGAAGCTTGGAAGCAGCATCGCCAGGTTGGACTGGTATGTCATCTGCAGAAATTAAAATTATCAGTTAACGATTTGTTGGTATCAATACAGTGCAGCTTTTTTGTGTGTTTTTATAGCTGTTATTGGGCTATATTCCCAATACCAAAACATATTTTTTTCCCAATTTTGAAACAAAAATTCCCAACTGAAAGAAAAAGTTTTTTTTTTTTTAAAAAGAAA
This sequence comes from Cyrtodaria siliqua, assembly GCA_037043455.1. Taxonomy (NCBI): domain Eukaryota; kingdom Metazoa; phylum Mollusca; class Bivalvia; order Adapedonta; family Hiatellidae; genus Cyrtodaria; species Cyrtodaria siliqua. Next base: position 64,179 of record JAWPHD010012931.1, read on the forward strand.
CTTTAATGTGACAAGAACTGGGAACGAAACTCTTTGAAATGCCTCTGTTGACCTTAGTGTACTGAAAACAGTATTAAAAATACAAATATTAAATGAATGTTTTGCTGTATTTTTTCCAAGTTTTATGAAAAATCACGCTAAAATTCCCAATGGTTACGGCATGATTTATGTTCCCGAAGTAGAAAAAACAACACTGCTATATCATCTATACATGGGACATGTCATCTTAACACTGGGACATGTCATCTATACACTGGGACATGTCATCTATATCAGGTCTCGGTGTTAATTTTACGGACAGCTTGCCCTCTGAAACTTACTTGTCCATGCAAGTTTGCTGGGTGCCCAATTATTTAGACCCAAAGTTGTTATTTTATAAGGATATACTGTTCGAGTCTTCAAGAGTATTAGACCACTTACTGATATAACTCCCACAACACTTTTCTGAGAATTCTAAAAGCTGGTCTAATACATACAATGTAACAACAATTATAATATTGGAAACCTGCAAAGAGCGATGGGTTTCTTTTATATTTTGTCATGTACCTCAGTTTTGAAGTTGCCCGATGGGATTGAGCCTTTGAGATTTAACCTGCCTGGAGCCAAGTTTTACCTGCCCGGGGCAGGTGGACAGTCCTTAACGTCGAGCCCTGTCAATATGCTGGAGCACTTCTATATTCCAGGACATGTCACCTATATACCCGGGACATGTCATCTATACACCGGGACATGTCATCTATTCACCGGGACATGTCATCTATATATTGGGACATGTGATCTATATACTGGGACATGTCATCTATACACTGGGACATGTCATCCATACACTGGGACTTGTCATCTATACACCGGGACATGTCATTTATATCCTGGGACATGTCAGCTATATACCAGGACATGCCATCTATACACCGGGACATGTCATCTTTATACCGGGACATGTCATCTATACACCGAGACATGTCATCTATACACTGGGACATGACATCTATATACCAGGACATGTCATCTATATCCTAGGACATGTCATCTATATTATGGGAATGTCATCTATATACCAGGACATGTAATTTATATACTGGGACATATCATCTATATACGGTGACATGTCATTATATACTGGGACAAGTCATTGTCATCTATATACCGGGACATGCCACCTATATACCGGGACATGTCATCTATATACTGGGAAATGTCATCTATATACTGGGACATGTCATCTATATACTGGAAAATGTCATCTATATACTGGGACATGTCATCTATATACTTGGAAATGTCATCTATATACTAGGACATGCCACCTATATACTGAGACATGTCATCTATTTATTGGGACATGTCATCTATTAATGGGACATGTCATCTATAAACTGGGACATGTCTTCTGGGTCTGATTATATTCGATGGTAGGAACCACATGCCTACCATTTCGTGAAGGATTTCACTATATAATCAAAGGTATTTACAAACACAGTACATTATTGCCCGCTTCTTGGACGAGCCTCTCAACTTTACGGAAGTGAAAGTATTGTAGAACACAAACCTGGAAGTTTCTTGGCCCTGAAAGAGGCATTAGTAATGGCCGTTTTTGATAGAGCATAGCTAGATGACGCTGGTGACAGGGCCAAGCTTAATCCGATTGGCCCATCATCTGGCTGACCCGATGGGTTATCTCGCAGTGAGTTACGAATTGCATTGGTTACCTGTTTGGTAAGACAAAGATACAATACAAACAGGGTGGCCACACAAATCTCAAACTTGAAAGATGAAGAAATGAAGTAGTAATTAAAAATTAATGTAAATATATAAAGATAAAACTATTTACAAATAAGGGATGATATGGTAGTAATATAAACTATATATGTAAATCAACAAATGCCCGTCAACGGGTATATAAACAAGTAAATATATATAAGAACACAATATACTGATTTATATAGTCTGATTTCTTTCAGGAAATCTAAAACAAGACTAAAATCTATAGTATCAAATAACTCTTTCATAGTATGAACATTGTAGTACCTTCGATGCATAGGATCAAAGTCTACACATTCCAACAAGATGTTTATACTTTTTTCCGCCTTAGAATGCTGACGATATGTTTTTGGAATTTTTACTGGAAAAACTGACAGGATATAAATACACAGACTGGATTACAGTACCTATTAATTATACATTATTTCAAACGTTTTAAGTATTGAATTGAATTGGGGTTTTAAGGCGCACCAACACATGAAAAGGTTATATGGCGCCTAAAAGGCATGAACATGCCAGGCTCATCTTCCATGTACATCGAGATAAAATATGGAAAATGGGCCTAGAACCTTCTCACCTTGAACTGCAGAGTTGCTGCAAATTCTATCGTAGAAACTCCATTTACGCTGGAGCCACGTTATTGTTTTTCTGCCACTGCTCTTTTGATGTGAGCGAGATAGCACCTGAAACAATGCAGGTATCATGATGAAGACCTTTAATGAACATGAACAAAAAATGATAAAATGAACATGAATTTGGGGGGATTCTACCCCTCTGCCTACCCATCCAAAGGGATCTGCAGTGGCCGTATTCTTTGCCCCGTGACCAAACGGGGCCCCCGGCAACCACACGGGGCTTTTAAGAAGTAAGCATAAATCTGAAATTCATCTAATGTGTGTTTTGTGAAGTGTAGTTTTGTTGAATATGTGCTGATCGAGTATTGCATCATACAGTACATGAACATAGTCTACACACGACTGACGAGTACAGAACAGTTCGACAATAGAACTAACCATAAATTTTAAAGATGGAGAAGATGTTAAACGCATATTTATGTTTGCTATGCATTAAAATAAATATTTTGTGTTTTCTTATATTTGTTTTACGTTTTTAATAAGCACAAAACAAACTCTTTTTCATTTTTTGGTTCATTTATTTATGTAAATACGCAGTTTATTTAGAGCTCTGTATACAAGTAAGATATTAGTACATAACAAATGAAATACAACTATGCATTTTATCATGTCAAAATATAAATGAATTCTTGTCATGGAGTTAAATAAAATAATAAAATGACCTTGACATGGACTTTGTCAACAACCTTGACACTGATTTTAATAAATGATCTTGACACAGATGATATAAGGGACACATGGCAATCTTGAAGTGTTTGAAATGGGTGACTCGATTTATATATTCAGTATCATTTTTACTTTTACCCTGGTGACATTTAAATAAATCAAATTTTAAGTATTCACTATTTCGTCTTATTATACTAAGTTTTAATATATTATTGGTGCAATAATATCAAAAAAATAAATATGCAAAAACAAATTGCTTAATACTATTCTTATAATTAATATTTAAGACTGAACAAATGCAAGTTATGCAGAAAAACTAAACCGTGAGTTTTTAAAAAATAAAGATTGACATCCCTTTAATAAATGACCTTGAGGATATACCATGAACTTGACATTGCTTTTAATAAATGACCTTGACATGGATGATATACCAATGACCTTGACATTGATTTTAATAAATGAACTTGACACAGATGATATGCCAATGATTTTGATATTGATATTAATAAATGACCTTGACACGGATGATATGCCATCACCTTGACATTGATTTTAATCAATGACCCTGACATTACTCACCAAGAGAACATCTGAGAAGAGTTCATAGCATGCCCTGTAGTGTATATCCACAATGGCCTGGGCTCCTGGACCTGCCTGACCATTAAACCTGGGGAAGATACAACACATTCATTAACATTAAATATGGGGAAGATACAATATACTAGTTAACATTGAACCTGGGGAACATCTGGCTCTTGTAGTTTCAGAAATAGATTTTTTAGCTTTCCCTATATAAGTTTATGTAAAACATGTGACTCATGGGGTGGGGCCAAATGTGACCCCAATGTCACCATCTGAACAAACTTGATAGAGGACTATCAGCTTATGGTAAATGCAAAACATTAAACCTCTGGCTCTTGTAGTTTCAGAGAAGATTTTTTAAGATTTTCTCTATATAAGTCTATGTAAGACTGTGACCCCTGGGACGGGATCCTATTTAATGGTAGAGGACCATAAGCTGATATTACATGACATATGAGAGCTCTGCGCCTTGTGGTTTCAGATAAGAAGATTTTTTAAGTTTTTCCCTATATATTAAGTCAATGCAAAACATGCAAAATCTATATATACAAACTTTGGACCCCATACTAAAGGCACAGCCACTTTTGAACCCAGGGACTTCATTTGAACAAACTTGACAGTCCAGGGTTTGGCCATCATTAATGAAGAAAAAACTGTCGAAATCTGTTCAGTGGTTCTTGAGAAAAATATTTTTTAAGGTTTTGACCATATATGGTAATGACGGCCATCTTGGAACAGTCGATGACCTACTTTTAGCAAACTTGAAAGACAATGACCTAAAGAATCATCCATGTGAAGTTTGGTCAAAATTGACCACGCAGGTTTCAGAGGAGATGTTGTTTACAATTGCTGACGGACAGATGGACGAACAAAAAGTGATCACATGATAGCTAACATCTCAGGTGAGCAAAACAGATTTGGAATTGAATTGAAATGGAGTTTTAAGGCGCACCAACACATGAAATGTTATATGGCGCCTAACAGGAATGAACATGCCAGGCTCATTTTCCATGTACATCGAGATAAAATATGGAGAACGGGCTTAGAACCTTCTCACCCTGAACTGCAGAGTTGCTGCAAATTCTATTGTAGACACTCCATTTTTGCTGAAGCCACGTTACAGTTTTTCTGCCACTGTGATATGAGCGAGATGGCACCTGAAACAATGGGAGGGGAGAATTTGTTTCGAGTCAGATAGGACTGTCAAAGCTTTCATCCTGCTATTAACATCTTAAACAAGTTTAGTTGGTTAATATCAAATGATAAATTAACTGAATTGGATTTTATAGTCGCACTAACAGCTAATGTCATATGGCGACTTTCCAGCTTCCATTGGTGGTTAGAAACCACTGTCGTTTCTCAAAAATATAACAAATGTAGGAGTTAAAATGTTATCAAAGCAAAGTGGAACTAATTCAAGAGTCGATCAGTATGGTATATATGGTACACTACTCACATTATATAATACAGACACGACAGCATGTCTATCAGTAAGGCGGGACTGACACTGATCCTCGGATTGAGTTCGCCCGACTGATTGGCCCTCTGTGCAGCCGCCGCCTCCGAGAGACTCGCCGTCCAGATGATGTCATCATCCGTGTCCTCCTCTTGCTGTAGCAACGTGTTGTTGAAGCCTGTCGATACTATCCTGTAGGCACGTATAATCAGTTGTTTTTTTCCTTATATAAGTGATTACGAAAAACGGTACCATTCCAAATGGCAAAAAGTATGTTTTTTCCCCGAAAAAGGGGATATATGGTGATGGTAATGAAATACTACAAGAGAATGTGTTTGTAAATTAGTATTAAAGCATAGAATATTAATGTATTGATTTTGTTTGATAGTGAAAAAATCCCAATTTAAGGCAAAATAAAGCGAATTTTCCCAATTGAACGGGTACCAGTACCATTCCCAAAAGGGCAAAAAAAATCGCTGTATAATAAGTCAACATGTGTACTGGCATGTAAATATAATTTGCAGTTTGGGAGTATAATAAAAGTCCAAGGCTCCGTTTTATGAAACAACTTACGACCATTTTGATCGTAAATCAATTTTTTAAATGCTTCACTAAAAATTACACTTTTCAAATACATGTGATAGTTTTACACTATGCGTACAAATAATTACCTACATTGAATGCTTTGGCGAAGAAAAAGAAAGATTTTAAAATTTGAGACTCATCGTAAGATGTTTAATAAAATGGGGCCCCGATATATTTCTCATACACGGCGTTACTATTGTTTGTGGGCGCTTGTTTCAGCCAAAGTTTTTTTTGGACTTTTTAGACAAAATTCATCTAGTACCTAAGTAAGTTGTGCATGGTTCATACAGACTTTTCAAACCTAAATTTAGGGCCTTTTTAGGGACATTTTCGCTAAATTTAGGGCCTCAATATTTATAGCATAATTATGCATTTGACTAAAATTCCTGCTTACTGCTACAGTAAAACCCCCCTAAAGTGACCCCTACAAGAAGATAGGTGGCAGCTTAATGCAGCATGATAGTATTGTAGAAAGCTCCTCTAATAGCTTTCTGCAAACTATAGTGCTGCATTAAGCAGTCACCTGTAAAAAAAACACTAAATGTGTATATTGTAAGCGGTTGCATTAGCTGGTTTTTACTGTATTTATAGCCAATAAACCTGGACCTACCTAAGATTAAACAAGTTTTCAGCTCTGTGGCCTTGTCCACAGGTATTCGGGAGTAGCTTAGACTTACACTTGAATTTTTCAGAAAAAAACAACAACATCATTTAAATACTAATCAAACATTAAAAACACAAATTTAAAAAAAAAAAAAAAAAAAAAAAAAAATTATATTAGTTTCGTAATATAATTTTTTTTTTTTTTTTTTTTAAATTTGTGTTTTTAATGTTTGATTAGTATTTAAATGATGTTTGTTTGTTTTTCTGAAAAATTCAAGTGTATGTCTAAGCTACTCCCCGAATACCTGTGGTTTAGCCAAAAAAAATTTTTTTTTTTTTTAATTATACCCCACCCATTCCACCAAATATTGGCCGCGATTTTTCAAAAACGGCCGTGCAAAAATGGCTGCAAGGTTGGCTCAGTCGTTGGCTGGCTAATAACTTCCCCTCTGAAATATAACCGAGTATGAAACAAACTGAGTACGATGTACAATAGTACAAATCTAATTTCGTAGGAGTTGCCGTTCTTGAATTCATTCTATTTTTAGAAATTTCGTAGGAGTTGTCGTTCTTGAATTCATTCTATTTTTAGAAGCAAGAACACCTTGACAGCCCAAATAATGTGCGAAATGAAATTTAGGGCCACCAAAACTAATTTTTAGGGCCGTATAGAGTAAATTTAGGGACTTTTTAGGGCCTAACATGCAATTTAGGGCCTTTTCAAGCAACTCATCAAAATTTAGGGCCTTTTCAAGTCTGTGCGAACCATGTTGTATATCAGTGAAACACACATTTTTAGTGGTAAATAAAATTACCTTACTTTTAAAAATCGGTTGAGAAATAAAAATTTCATGCGCGAAAGTTGTTTTTGATGTGTTTTCAATGCAAAATTCTGCTGCATGAAAAATTTGAATTTTTATTTATTTTTGAATTTTTATCCAAAAATGATTTTAGTTCGATATTTGTAAGTTAAGACACTCTGAAACTTTTATAGCAAAATATGAAGTATTGCTGAAGTTATTTGACATTTCTTTATTTTCTGCTGTCCCACCACCAAGGAATTTACATAGGAAAAGCCCCATCAAAAAATCATTTTGGCTGTAAAATATTTATTTCTCAACCGAATTTCAGAAGTAAAGTAGTTTTATTTACCACTAAAAATACCAGTTCTAATGATATATAACTGATGTACGTATTAATTAAATTGCTCAAGTTACTGCAGAATAACCTGGCTGAAACAAGTGCCCCAAACAATAGTGTAATAAATATGTATGTGACGACCAAATCATCCTTCAGTGTTTTCTGTTCACCTCGGTGTGCATCGGAAATACCTCATTGATTTTCAGCACCATTTAAACGCGATAACGAAAATCAACGAGGTAGTTTCGTTCGGATATAGTAAGCAGAAATACGAGTCAAAATACGTATCATACAAAAGTAAAAGTAAAGTGTTTCTTTATTATAGTGTCACCCCTATTGAAAGGGCTAGTCAATTATGACTTATGAGACACCTTTGTCTTGAAAATCATTACTTTCCGATTCCTATTTTTTAATGCCAGGCACCAGGCAGGTAGGCAGTTATTTAACTATCTGGCGGCTCACCAACCGGTCTCTCTTCAGTAACAAGCCGCCTCTGACAGGACTCGAACCTTCGACCTCCGGATTACGAGGCGGATGCCTTAACCACTAGACCACCGTAACTCCGTACATATGACATCATAAATTTTAAAGCCAATGTTAACAA
>JAWPHD010012932.1:0-72207 GCA_037043455.1 Cyrtodaria siliqua
CCGAAGGTTGTCTGTCCTTGGTAGTTCACAAATGTTTCTCCCTATATATATATATATATATATTTATAGTAGAGAAAATCATACATTGAACAGATCACCTTTCACAAACACTGAATCCAGAAAGTATACTAAATGATAGACTAATTTGTTAAAATACAATGTGGAAAATTATCATTTACAGTGCTATCTAGAAAATAAAATAAAAAATCTTAGCTAGCGTGTATACTAGCTAAAATATAGACTCGAGCGCTTTCGGCTTTACGCCTTCTTCAGGAGTACAAAGACATGTAACATTTTCAAGAAAAACGTCTAAACAACGATTGTTATGAAAACAAATCTAGAAAAAAATGTACAAATGATCATAAAGATATGATTAATATGCGAAAATGCCCGCAAAAGGGGCCCATTTAGATTTACAATAAATAAATAATAATGGCGTGATTATATAATGCTATAAACGCCAAGAAAGCAACAAATATTGTGATTCAACATTGTGCAAGAAATATTCATATAATATGTATTATTCTTTTATATTTATTTTTATGGTTGCATATCTGTCCCAGAACGCAGTCATACTCACTACTATATTGAAAGTAAATACTAAATATACATGTGCGGTGTGTTACGATCTGTAGTATTTGGAAACAGACATATTAAACATTTCCTTGAAAAAATTCATGTTTGTTTTCAGCAGTTGAAATCTACTATATACTGCGAATATTGCTACTTTAACAATTAGAATACGTCTGTTTTCTTCAAATAGCATGTTTTGTTTGTTTTAATATTATTTTTGTTTAATTTATGATTTAAAAAAAAATGGATGATCGGAATATATGTCTTACACACTGTTGAATCCTGTAATTTAACAACAAGTGGTTTGGTTCACAGTCGACATTATCGGTGAACAAAACCACTTGTTTTACTGGATTCAACATTGTGCAAGAAAATATTCATATATTATACCATTAATATTATAACATGTGTGTTGTAACATATGTGTGTTGTAATATTTATAAACCAGATGTCTAACCCCACTGCTTATCCTTGTTAATACATGTTTGATAGTGGATATCAGCAGGGAACTTGACCTTTGACCTAAAAATCAAACGGATCATCCTCTGTCCACTGTCCACCAATGAAGTTTCATGAAATTTGCTTTAGGTGAAGAGGAAAAACTGTGTGGGCAAGACTTTTCATTTTTCGGTCATGGTAACTGACCTTTCAACTACTGACTTCAAAATAAACAGGGATTATCATTTCACCAAAGGCAGTTAAATTTTATGAAATTAGCTTCAGAGAAAGTAAAAAAGAGTTTCATTGCGGACACGATATTTCATGATCAAGTCACTGTGACATTGACCTTTTCTTTACTGACCTCAATATTAATAGGGATCATACTCTTACCAAAGGCAGTCAACCCATAACGTTTGAATATATTTACTTCAGGTAAAATAGAATTACGGTGCGGACAATGGTTTTCATGATCGGAACCATGACCTTGACATTTGATCTCGAACTAAATAGGGGTCATTCTCTCACCAAATGCAGTCAACCCATGCAGTTTCATGATACATGTATTTGCTTCAGTAAATAAGGAGTTACATTGTGGCCAAGGTATTTCATGATCGTTTCAGGGTGATATTGACCTTTGGCTTATTAACCTCAAAACCATCAAACGGTGCAATAGTCTTATCACAGGCAGTCAACCCATGGCGTTTCAAGAGACTTCCTTCAGGAAAAGAGAAGTTACAGTGCGGACAATGCGTTTCATTATCCGGTCAGTGACCTTGACCGTTGACGCACTTTAGTTTCATGAGATTTGCTTTAGGGAAAATGGACTTACAGTTCACAACATGTTACATTGTCATGTTACGGTGACAATGACCTTTGACCTAATGACTTAAAAATCAAAAGGCATCATACTCTCACCAAATGCACTCAAACCATGAATTTTCATGAGATTTGCTTCTGGGGAAGTGGACAGTGCAGACAAGGCTTTTCATAATCATTATTCGGTCACGGCGCCCTTGACCTTCAATATTTGATATGCACATACTGATGCTTCGTACAAAGTTCCGTCAAAATCCAACAATCCTTGTTAGATTTTGACGGATTTTCCCTAAACATGCCCTAGCTCCCCCTCGCAACACCTGATTCAAATTGAATACTCTGCTCGACTTATATTAACTTTTTATTCTATGTCTTTATTTTCTTTCAGGCTGCACGTCATGTGGAAGAAGACTCCATGTACACCACTGGCCAGAGTCAATGCTGAAGTTTATGTTCGTTCGCTCAATTATTTGCTTAAGGGCTATTGGTCAGCCATCTTTGAAAAAAAATCAAAAATGGATGGGGTATGGTTAATTGAAATTTTCATCCAAATGCATATTATAGGCATAAACATTGTCAATGATATAATAGATGACATTAATGCAACACTATTGATGTGAACATAATATCAGAAACAATATTTATTTGGCAGATATAGTGCCCTTTATATTCGAAAAGTTTAGTGCAGCATACTCTAAGATGTTTTGTTTTTTATGTTAAATAAAATTTGTCCATAGAAAATTTCAATTAATCATACCCCATACATTTTGGATTTTTTTTTCAAACATGGCTGACCAATAGTCCTTAATAAAGTATACATATAAACTAAAATATTGCCTTTATAATTATGTCTTCCACCACAAAGTGGTAGGTGAGACAGATTATATTTGGCCTTTCCATAAGCTTATGCTACATGTAAAATATTAGACGTTTATGTCTAACGGTTTTAGAGAAGTCTTTTTTAAGTTTTCCTTCATAACTCTATGTAAAAAGCTGTTACCCTCCGGGATTGGTCCCTATTTGACCCCAGGGTCACCATTTTAAAAGTACTTGGTAGAGGACCCTAACCTTATTAAACATGCAAAATATTAGACCTGTAGCTATTGTAGTTTCAGAGAAAATTAATTTTTAAAGAAACCAGATGTTTATTTAAAAGGTGGAGATAACTCTAATAACAGGAATCAGCTACCGTGTTAGCACTGCTATCATGATTTTTTTGTTTCTATACAAAGTACTCAATACAATGGTACAAATAAGAATTTGCCCCTTGAGATGCTAACAAAAAAGTATATGGCCCATGGTCTAATGTGCATACTGTCATGACGTTTCGGTTCAATCATTTTCCACTGAGTTATGGCCCTTTGTATTTTTAATGCATTTCATACTTGGTAGTGAAATAGAAATTTTTTGTCCGCGCTATTTCTCTAAAACCCCATGTTATAATTTCATGAAACTTGCTACGAAGCATCAATATCAAGTGAATATGCGCAAATTGTCGTGATGTTCCTGTTCGATAATTTTCCACTGAGTTATTGCCCTTTGTATTTCTAATATATATTTATAATACAAAATTCTTGTCCGGGCTATTTCTTTAAAAATCCTTGATACAATTTATTGAAACTTGCTAGGGAGCATCAATATCAAGTGGAGATGTGCATACTGTCATGACGTTCTGGTTCAATAATTTTCCACTGAGTTATGGCCCTTTGTATTTTTAATGCATTTCATACTTGGTAGTCAAATAGAAAATTCTTGTTCGTGCTATTTCTCTAAAACTCTATGTTATAATTTCGTGAAACTTGCTACAAAGCATTAATAGCAAGTGGAGATGCGCATATTGTCGTGACTTTCCGGTTTGATAATTTTCCACTGAGTTATGACCCTTTGTATTTCTAATATATATGTATAATAAAAAAATATTTTCCGGGCTATTTCTCTAAAACTCCTTGTTAGAATTTATTGAAACTTGCTAGGAAGTATCAATATCAGGTGAAGATGTGCATACGGTTCAATAATTTTCCACTGAGTTATGGCCCTTAAGTATTTTTAATGCATTTCATACTTGGTAGTGAAATAGAAAATTTTTGTCCGCGCTATTTCTCTAAAACCCCATGTTATAATTTCATGAAACTTGCTACGAAGCATCAATATCAAGTGAATATGCGCAAATTGTCGTGATGTTCCTGTTCGATAATTTTCCACTGAGTTATTGCCCTTTGTATTTCTAATATATATATATAATACAAAATTCTTGTCCGGGCTATTTCTTTAAAACTCCTTGATACAATATATTGAAACTTGCTAGGAAGCATATTTGTTATTCGGTCAAGCAAATCGCCCGCCTAACGTCTGTTAAAGGACACTTTTGTAGTTAGACGAGTACGTGTATCTGACTTGTACGCCGGGTAGAAAAATTGCTGTTCTTGTTTTAAAGATATACGTGATGGATCCACTGAAAATCAGTTCTTATTAATGTTTTAAAAAAAGCAAATATATCTGACATCTTGTATAGAATATGTTACATTGGCCTATTCAAATCCAAATAACAACACACATGATATGCACGGGAATGACGTGCTGTCGCGCCACGTGACTTTCCTCGTTGTAGCTGGTTGTCAATGTCTACAAAAAATTCAGAAGACTTGTTTGATGTTGAGACGGATTTAATTTTGAGTGAAATGTGTATTACAAAGGACAAAGATGATTTATTTCATATGTATAATGACCTCATAATGAGTCAATTTAATATGGATGAAATGGGGTAACGGGACGACTTGGGTTATTGCGTCTTTTTGCAAATCGTTGCTGCCGATAGTTCGTGTGAAAAACTTTTTACTAAAATGTCGAGTGATAATGAAGTTGAAATAATGAGAAAATCGAGAACATCGAGAACATCTAAAAATACTCAAAAGAACACTTTGTGGGGTGTAAACGTTTGGAATGCGTAGAGGAAATGGCGCAACGACAAAGTACTTCAAGACGAAATAGCACAGAAGTTACGTCATTATCTGTAAATCTCCAGGCACACGAGCTTAACTACTGGATTTACAGATTTATTATAGAGGTATTGGTCTATTTTTTCTGATTTCAATAATTCTCCGAACATTATAGTAAATCACCATTTTGCTAATATTTGATGTATGTCATTATTTTACTTCTCAGTTAAGGACTATCGGTCAGCCATCTTTGAAAAGAAAATCCAAAATGGATGGGGTATGGTTAATGGAAATTTTCATCCAAATGCATATTATAGGCATGAACAATGTCAATGATATAAGAGATGACATTAATTCAACACTATTTATATGAACATAATATCAGAAACAATATTTATTTGGCAGAAATAGTGCCCTTTATATTCGAAAAGTTTGGTACAATATTACTCGAAGATGTTTTGTTTTTTATGTTAAATAAATTGGTCCAAAGAAATGTAAGGGACAATAACGCGTTAAGCGTATTAGACATTGTTTACGTTTGCATAAGCAAGTATATGCTATTCACGACAAACTAAACATTTTTTCCATTTCCTTCTACTTTTTTTTATTCATTTACTTTGTCAGGATTTTACGTAGAACCACTTTTTGTTTGTGTGTGTTGTCGCATGCCATTTTAACAATTCATATATTTGCAAGTATATATATTATATAAAGATAATGTTCCCTTTTGCGAAATCCCGTGGAAAGTTAAATAAACAAAAGAAAATTCAAATAATCGAGAATATTTTACTTGTAACTTGCAGTTTAATATGTTTACACTTTTATCTAGACACTGCTATACTTCAATACTAAATTTGAACTTAATACTCGGCTAATGTCATACTCAAGGTCATGTGTGTATTGACTAATTCACATAGTTACAAGTATCAAGTATGTATTTATAATTTAAGGGTAACTCTGCCTAGACATGTGTAAATATATTAAACTGTGAGTTTCATCTAAAAAAGGTTAATATTATTTACATTCTAATGTTTATCTTTTGCAAATGCAATCTCAAGGGGATTACACAAAATGGGTCATAATCCTTCAGAAATATGACCCCTTTTCGTAATCCCGTTGAAAATGCATTAATAAAAGGGGAAATAGAACTCAGATAATCCTAAATATTTTTACATGCAAGTTGCAGTCTTATATGGTTACAGTTTATGTAGACAATGACATGTTTTATATTTAAACAATTACAGGTTACTATAGCAACTACATTGTTGCAAGATGGATTCGACGAGCAACTAATTGCAGAAAGAATAGGACACAGGAGCATCACCATACTGGCATATAAAACAACGTCTACGTCAACAAATCATTACAGCTACATGTACATCAGAGGATACAAAGCCCGACATAACGATTCCGTCATAAGCTACACAATCTTCTGAAATTAATCTTGACCATTGTGCTGTTAAAATACAAATAAAAATGTAAAAAATACATGGCTTTAATTTATTTAACCTTTAATACAAATGAAACACTGCCTTTATATCGACGTGTGTAAGACTGTTATGAAACACACGGGGATATAGTGTCCAGTCTTCATTTGTGTGTTCTTAGCCCGAGGATTGATATGTAAGTGAGCGTGTCTCTCGTGCGTCTACTTAAAAAGTTCGTGCGCTCAAAAGTATCCGTCTAACAACCGTTAGACGGACACTTATTGAATAGCTTTGTGGGGGTTCCGGCGTACAACTAAAGATGAAAAACCAGCTGTTTCAAAGCCGGTCCGGATTGCCATTCCACAACAAGGTGGGCTTCACCTTTTTAAGTCACAATGTTTATTTTATGAGCAAGGCCACTCCATGGAAATATTTAAACATTACAGGGATATGGTCAAGACAATGGTAACGTTTCTTAATACAATAGAAACGACGGTATTAACAGCAGATCTTCCGATATTTGCATTGGCAAACATATAAGGAAACAATAATGGCAATGTCCGGAATGTTATGGAATAAACAAGGGTTGCACATCGAAATGTCAATTTTGAATGGAATGTACTGAAATGTAATGGCTAGATATCTGTCCACTCTGTTTGAATCAAATATACGACCGATTCGTTTATATCTGCTTCAAAAGTTAGTAGAACATCTCTCCCCAGTACATCCCAAAGGTGCTCAATGCATGATAAGTCCGGAGATATATCTGGCCAAC
Source organism: Cyrtodaria siliqua (assembly GCA_037043455.1). Lineage (NCBI taxonomy): Eukaryota > Metazoa > Mollusca > Bivalvia > Adapedonta > Hiatellidae > Cyrtodaria > Cyrtodaria siliqua. Next base: position 6,969 of record JAWPHD010012932.1, read on the forward strand.
CAAGCTTTTGAACGATATGTGTTAGTTGTCAACGATGTGGCCTGGCATTGTCATCTTGGAAAATGGGATTTGGATTATTCATGCGTTGCAAATAAGGAACCACATGTGGTGTCAGAACTGCTGCCCATTTAGATTACCACGCACCTTTACCAGTTCGAATGTCTGTAACTGTTACTTTTGATGGACTTTGCAACATTTTTTACAGACCCTTTGTGTGTTCGCGATATTTTTTTAAAATCAAATCTTGTTTGGAATTTCATGTTTCTGGTACCAAATTAACCGGGTAGGGTAGACCTTGGTTACTAAAAAAAGATACTTAAATTCTGTCCACTAATTTTATTTTTATATGACTTTATATACCCTGGTCCAAAACTCTTTTTACCGAGTATATAACGACGACGACGGACAACGGACGGACGACGGACGAAGAGTGATTCCAAAACATCACATTGAGCCTTCGGCTCAGGTGATCAAAAACTCTTGACAGATGACAATGATATTTGAATTTTGAATTCCAGATGAGTTTCGTTTCTTGCATTTGAGATTTAGCAAAACATGGCAGAGAAGTAACTGATAATAGAGTATATTGTGCTAAAAATACAAAAACTATTAATTGTTAACACGGGTCTTTTAAGAAAATCCATCTATACATAATTGTTTTAACATATAAACAAGTGCACATAAAATGCCAAATGGTTATAATTTTTACTACATTGGTATACACTCTTTATGGGACGGGCCTCATCCTTTGACAAAAAACTAATAATCTCAATTTCCTTGTGCAAATATATTTCTAACAGCGATTTACAGTTACCTATAGAAATTCTCTCTCCACCCCCCCTCCCCACCCCCCCCCCCCTCCCCCACCCCCACCCCCAAATACGATAGGCTCGAAATGTGTCTTTAAACAGGTATAACTACATACAGCAATGATACATTCATCAGATACTCGCAGAACATTTTTTTGTTGAGAATTTCATTTAGATACTTGGTTTCTTTCCGATAACTATTAAAAAAGGTTATACGAGTTTAAATCAGTATATACTAAAACTGTATAACAAGAAATTCGATGAAACATGTCTGCTCATGTCATGTCCTAAAAATAGAAAAACATTTCACAATCGGCAGAAACATGGCTATTTCACCATATTGCATCTGAACCATTTCGCAATATTTCATCATCTGATTACGTCATTTCCTGCGCATGGGCAGAGCGTGGTGCCCAACCGTCGCATGTACTACTGTTGGGAAAATATGACAAAAAACGCAATTTTCTTTCAAAGCAATTTGCAATCATCGTGCTATTTTATTTATTTGTTTTGTCGCTGTATAAACACATTTTAAAACGATAGTCAAATAAATAATCTTCATCGTGATGGTGTTGATGTTGTTTAGTGTTTTTTTCAAAGAAGGAAAATCTCGAATCGGCGATGAAAATATAACGCAAATATATATATATTTAACAACGGCAAAATCTCGAGTGGATTAGAATTAAAACAATTAGTTTCATTGTGTTACTTTGTTTGCATTGTGTGAAATAAACAAATCTGGTGTTAACTGTATTATTTTGTCATAACTAACGAAGACGACGCTAATGTGTTTCTTCTGGACGATCCTTATTTTTGGCCTCGTGGTATTGTTTGTAGACGGTGGTATTCACAAAATAAGTATAACCGGAAGTATGGTCATCATCAGGGTCAAGGCCAGCAAAACATGTATATTCTCAAAACAATGACACTATTGAAATGCTGTACAATATAATGAATCTCTACTCAGATAAAGAATAATGTGTGATAATGGGGATATGAATGCCCATTTGTCCTCAAAGTCGATTCCCGAAACATATGGAGCATATAATTGTGTGTTGAAGTAAATTCCTAATGGACGAACATTTATTTTTTATTTCCACACTGTAATAATGTACTGAACCTAAAGCTAGTTTTGTCTCTTGCAATGGTCAGAGTTTAATTGATCACATATGGTTACCTATTGACAAGATAGATACTGTAATGAATTGTAAACTCTTAGATAACAATGTTCTGAATGTATCAAATCACAAACCAGTGGCATGTCAAATTCGGTTACCATTAAATATTAATACATCCCATAATACTGCAGGAGTTGATGGGTTTATAAAATGGTCGAACGTTCCACCACATATTTTGACCATCATTTTACCTTCATGAAGTATGAAACTCCGCTTTATTTTGAATTCTAGTTTATATTTCCAAGCTTTTAACTTCTTGTCTTACTGCCGTTAAAGATCACGATAAACAATATTGTGCTAAAACTTATGAAAACTCTTGGATTAATTTATTTTGGTTTATTAAAAATTCAGGAGACGTTCTTGATAAAATTTGCAATAAGCGTCAAGTTTCATGACCTCTACACTAAATACAACCTTATCACATCACATTATCAAATACAAGCTTATTAGAGAAAATACTACATTTTTGGCTTGTAATAATATTAAAGCGCCTTTTACTAACGGCAGTTTAGAAAATTACACTATGTGGACCTTCCAAGAAGGTTCACATAGTGATAATGTTTTCGTCAGGTATGGAACGACCGTTTATAGACAAATTGTTGGTATCCCTATGGGTACGAACTGTGCACCCCTTGTCGCAGATTTGTTTTTATATTGCTATGAAAGAGATTTCATGTTGGGTCTTTCACCAGATACCCAGGCAGATGTTTTGGAAGCCTTTAATGACACCTCTCGGCATCTGGATGAAATATTGAACATTGACAACCCTTTCTTTTCTATTTTGATTAATAATATATACCCTAAAGAACTTCAACTTAACACAGCTAATATTTCCGACACTAACGCTTCTTTTCTCGATTTACATCTTTCCATTGAAAATGGTGAAATAATTAGCAAAATATATAACAAGAGAGATGATTTTAATTTTGATATTGTTAATTATCCCCATTTAGATGGGGATGTTCCCGAGCAACTTCTTATGGGGTATATGTGTCTCAACTTATTCGTTTTTCGAGAGCTTGTACTCGAGTTGAGGACTTTGATATATGACCGGACAGGCTGTGGACCCTATGTTGACGTCTGCCTAAAGCCCAAAAGGACGTTGAAGTTTGATGTTTGTCTGCAATCTTGTCTTGTGCCCTCAATGGTTTGTACTCTTGTTGCTTTGGCTTCTGCCAAGTCATTGAGTACCTTCTTTATTTACACTGTCCCTTTTTATTGGGATGACAGTAGGGTAAGTGGGAGGTTTGGTGCACCCTAGAACCTGGTTTAAACCCCCAGCGGCCTTTTTTGCCACTGATTGTTCCAATGCGGTAGCCCTATTTTGTCAACCCTGTTGTGTTTGTGATGTCCTATTTGGCCTTTTATTCATCTTTATAGATGTTCTTTGTTTCTGTGTGTGTTGTTGGTTGACTGTCGTCCTTGCATGATACTTTCCCTGTTCGATATTTATATCTATTTTGTATAACTAAAAAGCTACTACATCAGGGTTATACCATAAACTTCGTAAAACCTTAGCAAAATTGTATTATCGTAACCCGATCTTCTTTTCAAATATAAAAGTAATTTAAGAACTCTTCTGCGACAAGGACTATCACAACCTGACTTCTATGGTGAAGTGATTTACAAACTTCGGAAGATCCTTGGTCATAATCTCTTTCATAGTATCCTTGTTAAACTTGTTAAAAAGTTTATCAAAAGAGGTTATGGCCTTATCATTTTGCAACGTACTGCATACTTGGTGGTGGATCCTTTACAGTTTGCCAATATGCTTTCCTCTTTAATTGTGCGATGATCGGACAGGCTATGGACCCTATGATGACGTCTGCTAAAGCCCCAAAAAAGGTTACGTTTGATGTTTGTCTGCAATCTTGTCTTGACGTGCTCGCAATGGTTTGTTCTCTTGTTGATTTGACTTCTGCCAAGTCATTGAGTACCTTCTTTGTGGCTTTCTAGGCTATTGTGTTTTTGTATTTATATATACACGAGCATATTTGTATTTTACTTATACTGATTATTAATGCTGCCTTGTTGGTTAGATAATAGTTCATGGCGATGATTTCTTTATTTACACTGTCCCATTTTATTGAGATGACAGTAGGGTAAGTGTGAGGTTTAGTGCACCCTAGAACATGTTTTTTTTTTGCCACTGGCCGTTCCAAGGCGGTAGCCATATTTTGTCAACCCTTTTGTGTTTCGGATGTTTTATTTGACCTTTTATTCATCTTTAAAGTTGTTCTTTGTTTCTGTGTGTGTTTTTGGTTGACTGTCGTCCATGCATGCTACTTTCCCTGTTCGATTTTTATATCTATTTTGTATAACTAAAAAGCTACTGCATCAGGGCTATCGTTACCATAAACTTCGTAAAATATGACTATGGTGACGTGATTTACAAACTTTGAAAGATCCTTGGTCATCATCACTTCCATAGTATCTTTGTTAAACTTGTTCAAAGGTTTATCAAAGAGGTTATGGCCCTATCATTTTGCAACGTACTGCATACTTAATGGTGGACCCTTTACAGTTTGCCAATATGCTTTGCTCTTTAATTGTTTAATTGGCCTTTTATTTATCTTTAAAGTTGTTCTTTGTTTTTGTGTGTGTTTGTGGTTGACTGTCGTCCATGAATGCTACTTTTCCTGTTCGATTTGTATATCTATATTTAACAATATGTTGGTGCTCAAAGAGGCAGAAGCCATGGATATACATACACTTGGAGAAATACACTCGGCGTCATCTTAAACCTTAAACAGGTTGATGAAAGATAAACGAAAGGATTGGATCCGAGATGGACAATCCAATGCATCGGCCACATACAATATGTACAAATAAGTACAAAGATGCTAAACGAACATTTAGGCTACAACATAAAATAGCCGTGGAGAAACAGTTATTAAATTAAACCAAGAAATTGATGACGCTGATCAAATAGATCAAGATACATTCAGCCAATAACAGGCGAAATTGTACTTGCACGGCCCCTGGTTTTGAAATGACTTTAACGATGACACGTACAGGGATCCTAAAATAATTACTAAGAAATGGAAATACTATTTTTCAGCTCTATATACTCCCGTTGACCATCTACAATATGACGAATCGTTTAAAAGACATGTTACTACACAAAACCGAACTTAGAATGACTTTATTAATACATCTGAAAATGAACATGTAGCCTACGTGGTGTAACAGTTGAGGATTTAAAATCTTATCTTAAACAAACTAAACGAGCGAAAGCCTGTGGATTGAACAAAGTGTACAATGAATATATGTTATATGGTGGTCAAGTTGTTAAACAATTAGTTGCAAAAATGTTGACTTCAGTGCTTGTTCTCACTCACACTTCGCAACTTATGAAACAATGTGTAATAATAACTCTGCACAAATGTGGTAAAAAGAATCACAAAGACCTTAATAATTACAGAGCGTAACACTATCCTCAGTATTCCTTAAACTGTATGAAAAGGAACAAGACTTATAGTCAAATGTAGTACATCTGTAAACACACTACAAGGTGGGTATTAAAAGAACATGTTGTGTCTTATGACGTCCCTTGAATTTCGTGAATGTATACTGTTTGCGAAAGAGAATAAACGTAAATTATATGTGTGCCTTATGGACCCTCGCAAAGCGTTTGACATACTTTGGTATGACGGTTTATTTTATAAGCTCATATAGCTGGGTGTAGATATAATAACGTATAGAGCATTGCTGGACATTTACACTGGCATGATAATAAGTGAGATTTCGGGGGATACAATCGGGTTGGATAGACATCAAACAAGGTACCAGACAAGGCGGAGTTAGCAGTCCTCTATTGAACCTTATTTATATCGATGGATTAATAGTTTAAACTTATTTATTTTATACCTATTTTAACGAAAGCTCTTGAACTTATTTTAATCACTCTCGATGTCTTCCTGGGTAGAATCAGTACTAAGCAATTCAGATAAAGTGTCTTGCTAAGGGTCACAACACATACGGTCATGGCGGGGATAATCCTCGACTTTTCAATCATGGGTCCAACGCTCTACCACTAGACCACAGGGCTCCAATGTGGATTAAGCAACGTATGGATTAATACAAGAAATAGAGGATTACGGTTTTGCAGTATGTGTACTTGACATCAACTGTAGCTATCCAACAATAGCTGATGATATGGTTTTAATATATTTCTCCAAAAATAGTCTTCAAAACATGATGCGTTTGTAAATAGTAACCGTTTTGGAAGATTGGACCTAATCGCGTGTTAGAGACTGACACGTATATTCATCTTGATATGAAATCAATAAGTATATGTCTCTCGAAACGAACTTTAAAACGCCTGTAATAAGCTTCGGGATACGCTTCTTAATCTTGTAAATTCTGGTATTCATGAAGACGGATTTCACCCAACAACGTCTATTAAAATATGCAAATCATTTGTGCTTCCTACAGAAAGCCCTTTACGGATGTGAACTATGGTGTGACTTAACACACTCACAAACTGCAGAATTAGAAAAAGCGCATAGATTCTGCATCAACTATATGCAGTGTATCCCAAAGCGGTCTAGAACTGACATAAGCTGAAGCTCAATTGTTGCTAAATCCCTTATATGTGAAATTGATAGATGCAATTGGTATTCTTTGGTCGATTATCCGTGGACCATTTTTCTAGAGATATGTTATTTTCGAGAATTATTAACTAGTTTGATAATCCGTATGGAAAAAAAGAGATTTATTTCCTGATATTAATCGTATTATGTTAAAATACACATTAAATGGTACCATTGAGGATTTTGTTAATACAGGTGACTTAACGACCAAAAGTGTAATAATCATCAAGGTACGCACTGGGTTGCAAGAGATGAACATCTTAGACAGTTTAGCATCTATAAACCTAGCCATAATAACGTTTCGCCTATCTGGTTACTAAGTAAGTCATGTCCAAGATATTCCAACCAGTGCCACAGCACAATGACAGTACTAAATAAGTTATTTTATGATAACTACACGACGAAGTGTCCAAAATGTACAAATACCATTTTGAATAATGCAGACGAACATATATTACTTGACTGTCCTACTACTGAAGGCATCGGACACAAGCTATGGAAAACACTATATGTGATTTGGTCTAAATGTATTTACATGCCTTATAACTCGGAGCCCTAGAGATCAAATATTGTCCTTGCTCTGTTCTCACTAGTGAGGATGATTGCACAGAGTGTCTTAAGATAAGTGTAACGAAAGAAAGTAAATATGTGGTCAAATACCTCATTTACAAATAACTTTATTGTTCTAAGGTTAATGATTATGTAATATATATTTCGTGCATGTTGTTTAATGTTCAATTTGTATTCCGCTGTAAAACATGTTCTATCTGTATTCTGTTGTATATATTTGGCTCTCCAAATATGAGGAAATAAAATATATATGTATTATTATTGTTTGTTTCTTTGCGGTTTAATAGTCGGCTAATTTACAACCTTTTAATTAGCTAAGCTTGTTGACAAACTGGAAATGCAATTAGTCAAAATTAAAATTTGCTTTTAAAATCCTCTGAATGATTGTAAAGTGCTCTCATTTCAAAATTTTGTCGTTCGCATTAAAATGTGGCGTACGGTGGAATGTTGAAAAGGCTATTTTGTTAATGTTGATGATTTAGATATTGATCTGTTGTTAGGCGAGTTTACCCCAAATGAAAAGGATCGTATATAAAAATATGTAATATTACATAACATCCTGTCATAAATAAACACACTCACACATGGTAGAATATTGAACAATACCTCATTATGCGAGATCGAGTCCTTAGGATCTTTCATATCAAATTCAAGATTAAGATGTCGCCATTTTTTTTCGAAAACAATCTCAAAATGACAAGTTTAAAAATTACATTTTTCTTAATATAAAACTCATAACCCACTTAAAAACTAACCCAAGCAATATTTAAATATGTCTGTTATTTCTTGCAATCATCGACAGGTACAATTAAAGTAAAAACAAAATGTTGTTATTGAAACCGATGTCATAACCCATTTAAAAACTACAGCAAACACATTTATCCCTGTTCAAAGATAAACATAATTATCCAGCAGATTTTTAAAAAAAAAGTCAAGTTGAAAACAAAATTGTTGTTCATAACCCACTTAAAAACTACCGCCAACACTAGTTCAATATGTCTTAATATGTTTTAATATAAAACTCATAAGCCACTTAAAAACTAACGCAAGCAATATTTAAATATGTCTTTTATTACTTGCATTCATCGACAGGTACTATTAAAGTGCAAAAAAAAAGAAGAAAGAAAAAGAATTTACCCCCGTACAAAAAAGGGCATGATTATGCAGGAGCATTCATTTTCCCAACTCCACATGCGCAGTAAAGCAGTCATCTAGTGAATGATAAGTATTTGTCACACTTCTGATCGAGACGGATCCCTTTCAAGTTTCATCGCAGATGAACCTGGGCATATCCACACATCATAACATATAATTTCACCAATATATCCAAAGTTTCTTCTAGGGCAAACACTATGTGATTTTTTAAAATTAATTTTAGTTTTTCCAGAACTTTATAGTTATAGGGAGGGCGCAACCACCTATAAAAATCCAATTATATTTGTAAACCATGATATGTAAAAAGATTTAGGCAAATCCCCAAAACCGTAGCGTCGAAAGCTACTTCAATATTGTTGTTATCTGTTTCCATGGTATCTGTGTTCCAACAAATCCAACTTGAAAGTTAATGTAACATGCTTAAGTGATTGGTCAAAATCATGTAGGTCCCCAATAACTCTGTTATTTTCGTGATATTTCGGCACCCACGCTGGTCCTGAGCTGACCGAATCTTCGATCAACTTTGTGTACCTATCCAAAACATGGTCGGGCAACTCGTAATTAATGTGTAATATATTAAATAGGACACATGGCGCTGGAAAAAATGAAGTATCGAAAAAAAAAACGCCACGGTAGTTTCAGTTGTAATACATATAACTAACGGGATTAACGCATTGATCCCGTTTTAATTAGTAGCCTTACTGTAAATTTGCTTGACTTCGTATCTTACGATTATGATGCTTTTACTTTTTATCAAGTCAGTTTTGAACTAATTCTGAAAGTATTTTCCACTGATTGTTAACTGTTTATGCATCATTTAAATATTTACTGTTCGTTTTGTGTCGTTATTAATGTTGTATTTACATCCTAATAACTTATATCTTGCAGTATAGTATAAATGTCTAAGGACTCTTCACTTTCTAGTGACTGGACCAATCTATGAGTATCACCAGTTTTTGTTTACTCATGTGGAAATGATACGAATATCTAAGGTTGAATAACGTAATAAGCATCCTTGAACTTCTATTTACATATTTTGTAATGACTTTGTATTTTCGTCTTCATATTCCTATTCCATATAGACTCTTAGTCAAGCTGACTACTTCTTATATTCTATATTTCCTTTTAGTACTGTTCTACGTTCCAACGTGTGTGCTTCCCAGCAGCATCTCACCCTATACTCTTCCTGACAGTAGAATAACTTAAATGTATATTGAAACTGCCCTATATAGGGTGAGAATAGGTTTATTTACTCCTGTACAATCAAGAGTTAAGGGTTCTGAATGCCTAAACATTTTCGAATTGGTTACTTGGATGGCGTTTATACTATTCAAATCTGGCGAGATTGAATCCAGGACCCGATACATATATTCCCAATACTGATAAATTCAGACAACACTATCGATAGTTCACTATAATGTTCAAAGTTTTCTGCATAAAACAGATATTTTGTATGCTGGGTTGAGTCATTTTGATATACTTGCATTTACCGAAACATGGTTAAGTGCTAACACATCAACCGATGATATTTTATATACGAATTTTACTACCCCATTTCGGAGAGATAGACCATCCGACAATCATGGTGGAATTATTGTTTACGTAAACAATAATTTAAATGCCACTAAAACGCAAAGATCTTGAACTACCCAATATTGAGTGCATATGGTTGGAAATACGTTCACATAATAAAAACAAACTATTTGGAACATTCTATAAACCTCCAAATTCAAATGCTCAAATACTTTCAAATATTGAACAATCTATAGGATTAGCCATCGAAACAAACATATCTGACATTATCATAGCAGGTGATTTTAATCTTGATATGAATAAACCGCAAACCGCAAATAAAATAACAGACATATCAAATCAATATAACCTTACTCAGCCTATAAGAGAACCAACACATTATACTGAACATTCCAACTCAATAATCGACTTACAATTTACGACACCTTAAGAAGGGTATTCAGAATTTACATACTAAATTTGCTCTAGTTCCAGCAGACAAAGCTTCCAACAATATAATTATTGTCTAACGACTACATTATATCAAGTACCAGGACCCGATACATATATTCCCAATACTGATGAATTCAGACAACACTATCGATAGTTCACTATAATGTTCAAAGTTTTCTGCATAAAAGAGATATTTTGTATGCTGGGTTGAGTCATTTTGATATACTTGCATTTACCGAAACATGGTTAAGTGCTACCACATCAACCGATGATATTTTATTTACGAATTTTACTACCCCATTTCGGAGAGATAGACCATCCGACAATCATGGTGGAATTATTGTTTACGTAAACAATAATTTAAATGCCACTAAAACGTAAAGATCTTGAACTACCCAATATTGAGTGCATATGGTTGGAAATACGTTCACATAATACAAACAAACTATTTGGAACATTCTATAGACCTCCAAATTCAAATGCTCAAATACTTTCAAATATTGAACAATCTATAGGATTAGCCATCGAAACAAACATATCTGACATAATCATAGCAGGTGATTTTAATCTTGATATGAATAAACCGCAAACCGCAAATAAAATAACAGACATATCAAATCAATATAACCTTACTCAGCCTATAAGAGAACCAACACATTTTACTGAACATTCCAACTCAATAATCGACTTACAATTTACGACACCTTAAGAAGGGTATTCAGAATTTACATACTAAATTTGCTCAAGTTCCAGCAGACAAAGCTTCCAACAATATAATTATTGTCTAACGACTACATTATATCAATACTTTGAATGCTGAGCTAACGAGCACTTCTGCTTATCTAACTACACCTCTGCTGGAGACGGACATTGTTTCCCAGCATGTGACCTTTATGGAGACTATAAAGGTTTCTGTAATTAGTAAGCAGACGAAGCTCCCTACAATGTACTGGATACCCAAACTTCACAAAATTCCTTACAAAGCACGTTTTATCGCTAATTCTAGTTCATGTACCACGACCAATATATCAAAACTATTGACTTCCTGACTTTCCGCGATTAAAGAACACATTGTAAAATATTGCGGAAACGCATTCGAAAACTCAGGAATCAACCTGTTTTGGTCTATTAAAAACTCTGGAGAAGTTCTTGACAAACTACGGTGTAAGCATTTTCATGCCTCTTCTCTAAGCACCTACGACTTCTCTACACTATATACTACACTACCACATTATCTTATCAAAGAAAAATTGCTTCAGCTTATTCAGAAGACATTTGCTAGAGAAGGTACAACTTTTCTAGCTTGTAATAATGTCAGGGCTTTCTTTATTAACGCCCCGATTGATAAGTATAATATGCGGACTTATATTGATGTTTGTAGAACCTTATCTTTTCTTCTGGATAACATCTTTATAAGATAAGGTAAAACTATTTACCGCCAGGTTGTTGGTATTCTATGGGTACTAACTTGTTGCAGATTTGTTTTTGTACTGCTATGAAAGAGATTTTTTGTTGAGTTTGTCACCTGCTAGCCAGGGTGAAATTATTGATGCCTTTAATAATACTTCTCGGTATCTTGATGACATACTCAATATTGATAATCCGTTCTTTGCTGATATGGTTACTAACATTTATCCACCAGAGCTCACGATAAATAAAGCCAACAGTTCGAATACAGTAGCAGCATTTCTCTATCTTCATCTCTCGATTTCAAATGATTATATTCATACTAAAATCTATGATAAGAGAGATGATTTCAATTTTAACATCGTTAACTATCCACACCTGGATGGAGATGTACCTCGTGCTACTTCATATGGGGTGTATATCTCCCAGCTCATTCGATTTGCTAGAGCGTGTAATGATGTTATAGACTTCAATGATCGAAATCAAGTTATTACAAGTAAACTTCTTCAGCAGGGTTTTCGTTATCACAAACAACGTAGATCTTTCTCTAAATTCTACCGCCGCAACGAGGGCCTGCTGGAAAAGTACAACACCAACCTTAAAACACTTCTGCGACTAGTCATATCAAAACCCTCATTTTATGGAGATGTGGTCTATAAACTTCGTAAGTTAAAGGGGTCTGACGGGTTTCCTGACCGCTTTACAAATTTAATCAGGAAGTTCGTCAGAAAAGGATATAACCCTTTGGTTTTACAGCTGCATGTTTAGTGATTGACCCCTCTACAGTCAGTCATTACGCTTCACTTTTCACTTGTGCGATGACTGGACTACCTCTTGGGACTCTATGATTGTACCTACTGAAACCCCAACTAAGGGAGGTGGGTGCATGAGCTTTCGTCCCTCGGGTTTTCTGGTCGTACCCTAGATTGGTTTTCTCTTTAGCTGCAACTACTATGGTTGTTCAGTACGATTCTGGATACATTCTGAGATGTTTATTATTTTGTATGTGTATCTTTAGTTAGTTTCTCTGGATGTGGACTTTATTGTTAGAGAATTCCTTTTGATGGGATGTAGTTTTGTTTACACTGTCTTGTCTATTTGGGCGCTGAAGACAGGATAAAAGCGAGGATTGTGCGCATATAAAATCGATTCAAGCTAACCAGTAGCCCTTATTGCCTACTGACCATTCCAAGTCGGTAACCCTGTCTTCACCACCCTTTCTGTTGTTTTTTGTCTCTTTCATTGTAGTTTCTAGTCCTTGTTTGCAGTACAGTGCGGACCTACGATGCCATTGCGTTCGAACGCTGTGGTTTCTATAGGACCTTATATATCATTTTACTGCTACTCTCAAACCCAGGAAACGTTACTGTATGTGGCGTCGGAGAACCTTTTTTAAATCAAAACGTAATATAACATTGCCCTATTTTCTGTTGTTATAAATACTCTAAAGCTAAATATAATGCATACAAACATACAATATGGCCATATGACAGAGGCGACTACGAATCTCTAAGACGAAATGCAGCAGACGTTAGCTGGGACTCGTGTTTTCATACCGACATTGACATATACGCAGACAATATATGTAATAAAATACTTAATCTAGCTGATGAAACGATTCCGAAAAAAATATTATTGTTAGACCTTCAGATCCACAGTGGTTACATAATGATATTCGAAAAGAAATGATAAAACGGAAGAAACTATATGACAAAGCCAAACGAACGAATAACGAGGGACTCTGGGAAGAATACAGACGAATTAGAAACGAAGTTACAACTATGATACGAAATGCAAGAGAAAATCACTTTGTAAAACTAGCTGACAAATTACATTCAAAAATACTTTCCCCTTCTGATTGGTGGAAAACATTGAAATATTTTATAAGTCCAAACAATCGTTCGTCATCTATTCCTCCGTTAAATCATAATGGTAATACATACACAGACAACAAAGACAAGGCGAATTTATTAAATATTTTTTTCAAAACGCAGTCTAATTTGAATGACATTAACAAGCCACTTCCAGTTTTTGATTTTGATACTAGAAGGCCAACGCTAAGCAGGATTAACATAACATCGATTGAAGTCAAATCTGTATTGCAATCCTTAAAGCTAGGCAAGGCAGTAGGGCCAGATAATATTAACAACAGAGTAGGCCTACTTAAAGAACTAGCTTCCGAATTAGCTTCGCCATTATCAACTCTCTTTAATAGGTCTCTGGCTATTAGAAAAATTCCTTCTTAGTGGATGTTAGCGTATGTATGTGCGATTCTTAAGAAAAATGACCCCTCATAATTAGCCAACAATCGACCCATTTCACTCCTCAGTACACTAGACAAAGTTATGGAAAAAAATATCCACAAACATGTTTTTATTTTTTTTCCTCTCAATTCAAGTCATAACTGCTCTCCAATCGGCTTTCGTTCCTAAAGACTCCACGGTTAATCAATTAGTTGATATCTATAATACGTTCTGCAAATCTCTTTATGATGGCAAAGAAATTCGAGCAGTCTTTTGTGATATTTCTAAAGCTTTTGATAGAGTTTGGCATAAAGGATTGATTTTTAAATTACAGACAGTTGGTATAACAGGCTCTCTTCTACTCTGGTTTTTGGACTACCTTCAAAATCGCGAAAAAAACGTTATACTACCTGGTGAAATCTCCGATAGTGTAAACATAAATGCTGGAGTGCCTCAGGGATCTATACTGGGACCACTGTTATTTCTTGTTTACATTAATGACATTGTTGAAAATATTAACTCAACTATTAAATTATCTGCCGATGATACAATTCTTTACGTTATAGTTGACACTCCAAATATCGCTGCAAACATAATAATAAACCTGCTAACAATACATGATTGGGCGGACAAATGGTTGGTAGATTTTAATCCCAACAAAACAGAAACACTCCTAATCTCCAGGAAAATAAACAAACCATTGCATCCTCCTCTAATGATGAACGCTGTTATTATTGCAGAAGTCGAAATACATAAACATTTAGGTCTCACTCGTTCAAGTAATGGTACATGAAATTACCACATAGATGCTATTAAAGAAAAGGCATGGCAACGCGTAAATGTACTGAGAACATTAAAATTAAAGTTAGACAGAAAATCTCTGGAAAAAATATACTTTACATTTATTCGTCCGATTCTTGAATATGCCGACGTCGTATGGGACAATTGTACTAAAGCGCAAGAGCTTGAATTATAAAAAAATCAATATGAGGCTGCCAGAATTGTGACAGGAACAATCAAAAGTGTATCCCTAGTAGCCCCTTAACCGCAAAACGGGATGGGAATCTTTGAAAGCTAGAAGACGAATGGAACGAACTTCCCCCATCGGCGAGAAATTCCGAGTCTATTAGTGTTTTCAAATATAGATTGGATAGTAATAGGACTACTGTTCCACAATATTACTTTACTGGTAATCGAAAGGCCCACTATCTCCACACACGCCTTCGCACTCACTGCAGCAGCTTAAATCAGCATTTATTTTCAAAAAACATTGTAAAAAGTCCACTATGTGTATGTAGATCCTTAGAAGACACGAATCATTTCCTATTGCACTGTCCACTATATACTCCCCAGAGAATAGTAATGAATAATGAGTTACTACACTTGATCGACGAAATAACCCTAGACACCCTATTTTTTGGTGGTGAAACACTTTCTCTAGACGTAAACACACAAGTTTTCAAAATAGTCCAAAAATATATACTCAATACGAAACGGTTCCTGTCAATTGCATACACTTAACTTTAGGAATTTGAGAAAAGTAAATTTGCTAAACAGTATGCCAATCTGAAAAATCGCTATCATGCTTGCTACAAGCTGAATTTGCCGCTATAACAATACATTAGTATGGGGATAAGGGCCTATATGTTTGCTGAGGAACGTCGCACACACACACACACACACACACACACACACACACACACACACACACACACACTCTCTCTCTCTCTCTCTCTCTCTCTCTCTCTCTCTCTTTCTCTCTCGTTGTTGTGCCATGATCAAGGAAACAGATATATTCAAGCGTTTTGCTTTCTTCTGGATCCTAATTCACTGTTAACTATTATATAATTGTATGTCTATATAACACAAACTGTATAAATTGTGAATAAAATAGTGTTTAAACCAATTACGTTTTTACTAAATTCGTATGGCTTTTTCTCTTTTCTTTAAAAACCGAAACACAAAACACCGTCTCGGCACCCGAGGTTGCCTAGATCATCTGTGACGCTTGCTTTGTTTTCAAGAGAAACGTCTCTCTCTCTCTCTCTCTCTCTCTCTCTCTCTCTCTCTCTCTCTCTCTTTCTCTCACCTTACATTTCTTTATTTCTTGTAATTATATATTAAACACTTAACTAGCCATTTGATTTCATGTACTATGCTATCACGAATAATGTAAACTTGTTGTGCCATGATCAAGGAGACAGATATATACAAGCGTTTTGCTTTCTTCTGGATCCTAATTCACTGTTAACTATTATATAATTGTATATCTATATAACACAAACTGTATAAATTGTGAATAAAATAGTGTTTAAACCAATTACGTTTTTACTAAATTCGTATGGCTTTTTCTTTTTTCTTTAAAAACCGAAACACAAAACACCGTCTCGGCACCCGAGGTTGCCTAGATCATCTGCGACGCTTGCTTTGTTTTCAAGAGAAACGTCTAGAACAGTTCTTCTAAACAAAGTTTGACTTTTGCCGAGATTCTGGTATCGTTTCTGATTGGCTGAGACAGAAACACCTGCTGTCCAAGATACACAGAAAGGCAAAAAGACAATAAATTTATAAATAAAGGGGTAAATGAGGATGGTCAGAAATACTTTAATAAAAATATAATAATTACGGTTACGTGCTTCCGGTTTCAAATTTGTTTCAGTCAAGACGTGTGTATTTACAATCAAGCGTCGCAGATGATTAAGACTACACATCAAGACGCCGCCGTATTGTTTGTCTGTTACCGTTAGTATATTCTAATATGTATAAAGCGACTTAATGAGTGACGGGTAAGTATTAAAATGAGACCGAATACTTCTTGCATCAGAAAACCGGATCAGCATTAACAAAAAATATGAAACATATTTGTGTGTGTGTGTGGTGGGGGCTGGGGTGGCGGTGGGGGAGAAATGGTTAAAAAAAATCGAGTCGGGGCATTTTCGGTGGGTCGGTCAGGAAACCAACAAGTTTTTATGCATGGCCCAAAGATGAAAATCTTCATCGCAAATTTAAGTGCCGGAGTATATATGGTTCCATAGTGGAGATCTCAACAGTTTTCAAGGGTGGGGATAGAGTCTATCAAGCCGATGCTGGATGGATGATTGGATCTGTCTGTCAATGCCCATTAAGTGTATATATGGTTATAGTGGGGATCTGAATGGTTTTCTCTTATGTCCCCAAGGTGGCGATGGGCCCCGGGCCAATGCTGGTTAGATGGTTGTATCCGTCTGTTCATACCCAATAAGTGTATATGTGGTTATAGGGTGGGGAACGCGACTGAGTTTCCGACTTTAGTCCCAGGGGTTACGTCCCCAGAGATTGAATGGTTGTATCCTGTCCAGTTAGTGTGTATATGGGTATAAAATAGAGACATCAACGGTTTACTAGTTATGACTCAAGGCTATGACCGATATGCTGGTTGGATGGTTGTGTCCAGATGTTCATGTCCAATCCAGTAAGTGTTTATATGGTTAAAGGGTGGGGATCATAACAGTTTCCAAGTAATGGCCCAGATATTATGTCTACATGGACGGGAGTAGACCCCAGGGCCGATGCCCAGTTAGTCGTATATATTGTTATAGATTGGGGATCTAAACGGTTTCCAAGTTATGACCCATTGGCTACTGGGATGGGGCCAAAACTCCAGGGCTGATATGCTGGTTGGATGGCTATATCCATCTGTTCATGCCCAGTTAGTGTATATATGGTTATAGGGTGTGGATCTCAACGGTTTCCAAGTTATGACTCATGGTTTATTTCCCCAGGAGTTGGTTAGAACCCCTGGGCCAATGCTAGTTGGATGGCATGTGTATATCTGTGGTTTCAGAGAAGAAAACCATTTTCCTATATAAGTCTATGTGACTCCTATGACGCGACCAAATTTAACCCTGGAATCACCATTTCTATAAATTTGGCCGAGGACCATAGATTTAAGCTACATGCAAAATCAGAGATTTATCTCGTAAATATTGGTTTTACGAGAGAACAATCATGTGATACTCACCTCGAATTACCTATGAGTTTGTATTGCCAATTAGCTGAACGATACAATAAAGTAAAGAACTATCCCCTGCAACACACCAAGTATGCGCATGCGCAAAGGCATATTTCCTGTATCGCAAAATTCATAAGCTTTTCGTCTATGCAAGACATGCAAAATCTCTACATACAAACTATGGACCCCCGGGCGCACCAATGTTTTACCCCATGGACTTCATTTGAACAAATGTCCAGGGGATGGCAATCATTAATGAAGAAAAACAGTCAAAATCTGTTCAATGGTTTTTGAATAGAAGATTTATTAAAGTGTTGGCCATATATGGTACTGGCGGCCAACTTGGATGTTGCGTTGACCTACCTTTAACAAATTTGAAAGCAAATGACAGAAAGCGTCTCCGTTGCGTTGTAAACCTACTCGTCTCTCACCGCTGCGGGTTCGTATCCCACTCGGAGCTTGTAAATAAGTAAGTGTCGATTCTTACGGATGGCGGGAGTTGTACAGTAGTGTTTCTACCCAGGAAAGTGGGTGGTCTGCCTCCACCATAAAACCAAGAGGCCCAAGATGGCCTGAATTGGCTTTATTGGCTGTATGGAGTCTTTGGGGTGGGGGTGATGGATGGGATGGGGTGTTCGATATCTCAGATACAGCAGTATCAAAGTATTTACCTTTTTTAAAATTTGTCCATGCTTTCTGAACTGCATAAATTAAAATATAAACTAGAGCAATGCATATTTGTGCATTTCCGGGAAACAAGATATGATTTTACAATAAGTAGGAAAACATTATTTGTTATAGCACTTATTGAAAATCCTTTGCCCTGCATTGAGCAAAATGGCAGTTGCAGTTCCCCAAGTTGTACCCCTGTAGAGGAGACCCGTTATGCTGGAGAATGGAACCCGTTTAATTTATGTTGTACATCGAGTCCCCAAATGACCATACCAAATTAGAATTAAATGCATTCGCATTTGGACAAGGTATGCATTTATTTTCCGATTTCTCCCTAGGGGTCGCCGGCGAATGGAGCCAAAATCCGAAAACTTTCTGCGTATCTACACATCCTTAACTAAGAAATACACCACACATAAACTTGAAATCTCAAAGAGTATACAGGGTTTCCACAATTTTCCGAGAACAAAATTAACGGTCGATTTCAGTTGTTTTTTCCCCCTGATTTTTAAAGGTCAACTTATACCGGTACTTACATTGACTATGCTTTTAATATATAATATCGTATTACAATATGCACTTTAACCTTACCACAGCCAAGAACATTGTATTCATTGAAGTAGCCTGTCGCGGATCTTCCCCAGTTCCGGATCAAATAATATTTCAATAAATAATTTCACTGAAACCTTGCCACTTATAATTAAACACAATATACGCTCTTGTACAATACCATGTACTGTTTTTTCGTCATAAACTAAAGTGTAACATTCGACAGTAAACAATCTCAATCGCTGAACATCTTCGACAAGCAATTTCACCTGCCAGAAAATATAGTCTCGTTCTGAAAAAAGTAATACTACGCGTGATATTTTTGTCCAAACTAGTTTGCAAGGTAAGTAAATTTGATATTATTTTGAAGGATATTTATTAGAAAACCAGAATACAATAATTAGGCCTTGAGCCAGGACCCAAATTTTTCGATATTGTTACCAACTCAAGGGACAAATTCTGCCATCACTTTTTGAAAAGATCAATGTATATAGATTACATTTTTCCATGATAGCAGTCTGGAAAAGGTAGCTTATATAAAAAAAATCGAACAATAATAGGTTATCATTGTACCGCTTTCATATAAGTTTTTGATGTTCATTTTTGAATGTCATGCTTGTGTGCATAATTATTGATGTACTTTTTAAAGATGCACCTTAGTTTACAATTCATTGAGTTACATAAAGCGTAATTAAGCTTTTTTTTAGCACTGAATTATGTTTAAAATCTCTATTTTGCTTCAAATTAGAAGTCAATTTACCCCACCCACTATTGACACATTTTTATGCATTTAGTTTAGCTAATATTTTTTACAATATACGTGTAAACTTGTAAGAATCAGTAATTTACAACCTTTCTACATGATTTAAATAATACTAAAATATTAATAATGGACTGTTATGATATATTGATGAAATTAAGTATTAAGCAATGTTCATGGCATTGCACATATGTGTTCATAAGTAAGCCTGATAAGTTGAGACACATGCCAAACTGGAAGTATAAGCCTTCTTCAAAGTAACTGCAACATAAATAGTATAAACATTTCTGATATATACATATATTGCACAGACAACACATAGTCCAAATGATTCTAGATAAAGGAAATAAGCGGTTTAACGGTTTTTTTGTTAACAAAAGTATTTTTTAAGCTGTATGCGTCATGGCAATACTTATTATGATTACACATTTGGATTATGTATTACACATAAATACATGAATTAAACATTGCATATTGCAACGCAAAATCTTAAAAGTTATTTTAATACTTTTTAATTACAATTTATGCATATTTTAAGGATTTTTACACCTGAATTACCCCACCCATATACAACACAATGAAGAATTATGCATATGACATGTAAAAATAGTAGTATATGCATTTGCACGAACCATTTTTGTGTTACTGAAAAAAGAATCGACGAAG
This sequence comes from Cyrtodaria siliqua, assembly GCA_037043455.1. Lineage (NCBI taxonomy): Eukaryota > Metazoa > Mollusca > Bivalvia > Adapedonta > Hiatellidae > Cyrtodaria > Cyrtodaria siliqua. The sequence goes on from JAWPHD010012932.1 coordinate 27,529, forward strand.
ATGAATTGAATAGGGGTTTTACGGCGCCCCAACACAAACATGTTATATGGCGCCAACAGGAATGAACATTCGACCCGGCTCACTCTTCATTAACATCTAGATAAAAATGTTCAGAATGTGCCTAGAACCTTCTTACCTGCAGAACATCAGAGTTGCTGCAAATTCTCTAGTAAACACTCCATTTTTCGCTGGAGCCACGATCACTGCCACCACTGAAGTAGCACCTGAAACAATACAGGTTTCATGATGAAAATAATGAACAAAAATGACAAAATTAAGATGAATTCGGGGAAATTTTACCCCTATTCCTGGATATGCAGTGGTCATATTCTTGCCCGGGAACCACACGGCGTCGACGTTTTTAGGGTGATACCCAGACTAACTACTTACCATGGCAATATTTGTTAGTATTGGTGCAGTTGTTACAATATCACCTGCTTAGGATATGTATCTAAACAGATATGTATCTAAACATAGGTTGTGATGTTCTTCGTACTTGATTTAGAGTATGGAATTAACCTAGTAAGCATTAACCCTATTTTTGGGCATGCAAATGCAAGTGGAATGATTATTACCTAAAAGAGAAGGTGTATTGTCAATGAAGAGAGAGACGGAATGTGTGGGTGGGTGGGTGGGTTGAGGGGTTGAGGGATATATTATATAGGCATCTAGGAACCTGCCCTACTGACGAATAGACATCTATGTTTCTTAAACATGATGGGAGAAAAAAAAACAAGCGATACACGGGATCGCCTGGTTTACGTCCCCATCCGACGGTCGAGGGTAAAAGTGTCTTGACCAAGAACACACCGACAAAATTCACTGGCTCCGGTGAGGCTTGAACCAGGGTCCTCTGAATTTAATGTCCCCCGTGCTATCCACTGCATCAACAGGCTGTATGCGCTTAAGCAGGATGACTGCATTAAAGTACATACAACTAAAATGTTAATCCGTCATAAAGGTTATATCCAAGAAGCTGGGTTCACAACGGTCTCTCTTATCTAGCAAGTTAGCACCAAGTTCATGTATGTCGAGTTGCAACTTATATATGCCCAGCTCATTGCTGTTTTGATAAACTTGGCAATTAATGCCTTGTGATAAAACAGGACAATTAAGAATACTCATTACATATTATCTGATTTAAATAATATAACTTAATGTGACAATATAACATACATATAAGATATAAATAAAATTAAACGTTTCCAGATAAGAATCGGTACCCAGTGCATCGAGATAGATTACATTTAGATCTCACTATGCACTTAGCTCCTTTGCTTGTGACTGTAGGATGATTCTTACACCATAACAAGTAGGGGTGTGTTCTTCGGTTTGAGATATTTTAATAATTGCCCATGGATATTTTCTTTTCTTGTTGCAGGTGAGAAAACAATAGTGTGAGATTGGATGAACAACGATTAGACGACACTGACAGCAAAATGTGACACATTTGTGGGTGCTCAAAATGCGTATGAATTAAGGTGCAAACTGTTTAGTGAAAGTCGAAAAGAGTACCTTGACTGCCACCACTCACATTAAAAAAAAAAAAAACTGGGCTATGTACCAGATTTTGTGGATTTTTATGAGCAGCAGTAACTGTATTTTCCCCAAAAAATACTTTTAGACTGTAAATGCTTGATTCAGAATGGAAAATTGGACTTTACTGCCTATGGCCAACACAGTAAAATCGAAGTGTGTTGTGAGACCTTTAGTGATCACGGTTAGTTTACTGATGTTTACTCTAAAAGCTATATCCGACATACAGGTGCTACTGCCAACAACAGCCACATTTTACAACATATGTACATCGTTTCTAAACCTACTGACCACCAGGTATATATATAACTTACATCGTTTGAGAATCAAAACTCTATAGATACAATATTAAAAGCTTTAACCAACCAGACAAAAAAAACTAAAATGGATAATTCATTGTACACTTATTCAATTACGGATATTACAAAAAAACATGAATAAACATATACTTTTAAGCGACACATATATGCATAATTATATGAGATGAACTGTTTTTGTAGTGTAATTTTGTCGTTATTTGGCGGGTTATTTTAAAATTTGTATAACAAACACCTAAAAATCAACAGTTAAACCGTAAAATGCCTTTTCTTTTTCTTTCTGTTTTTTTTTTTCCATTTGTCGAAAATGCAGTGGTCTACTTTGTGATTTTATTTCGTGGTTTATTCAATATGTGATTTGTAAACATGGTTAAGTCTTCATAATGGAATACCTTATCATAAGTCACATTCTCTATATATTTCAGTTCGCTTAAAACTTTTGAAGTGATTTTATGAAAAGTGTACAACTTCAAACCATAAACGAGAGACCCACTCGCCTTGTCTCAAAGTGCTCTCGTGTTTTAAGAAACAACAATTTCTTTATATAAATCTGTAAAACTGTGACCCCCGTAGTGGCCATATATGACCCCATTGTCGCCATTTGAACAAACTAGGTAGAGGATCATAAGCTTATGGTACATGCGAACTATTATTGAGCTTTTGAAGTATCAGAGAAGCTGTTTGAATATGTTTTCCTATATAATTCAATGTTAAGTGTGACCCTCGGGACAGGGCCAAATTTGATTCCAGGCTTGATTCAAGGAACACCATTTAAATTATTTGGTACAGGACAATAATCTTAAGCTACATGTAGCTTATTACACCTCTAGCTCTTGTAGTTTCAGAGAAGATGTTAATAGACGTTCGTACATAACTCTATGTGAATATGTGACCCCAGGGACCGGGCGACATTTGACCATAAGATCACCATCTTAACAAAATAAATTGGTAGAGATCGATACTCTTATGCTACATGCATCGTATTAGACCACTAGCTATTGTAGTATCAGAAAAAGAATATTTTTATAGACTTTCCTATATAACTCTTTGTAAAACATTAACCCCAGAACCGGGCCATAGTTGGACACAGAGTCACGATTCAAACAAAAGTGACCCCTGGGGCGGAGCCAGATATGACCCCAGGGTCAACATTTTAACAAACTTGCTAGTGGATCCTAAGCTTATGCTTCATGCATAATATGGGACCTCTAGCTCTTACAGCTTTAGAGCAAATCATTTATTTTTTTAAAGATTTCCTATATAACTGTATGAAAAAATGTTACCCCCGGGGCTGGGCCATATTTGACCCTGGGGTCACCATTTTATAAATACTTGGTAGATGACCTTAAATGTATAATACATGCAAAATATTAGACCTGTAGCTCTTCTAGTTTCAGCGAAAACACTTTTTTTAAAGAAACAAGAGTTCTGCTTAAAAGGGGGAGATAACTCTAATAACAGGAATCAGCTACCCTGTTCACACTGCTATCATGGATTTTTTGTTTCTCTACAAGGTACTCAATAACATGGTACTAGTAAGAATTTGTCCCTTGAGATGGTAACAAAAAAGTGTATGGCTCACGGTCTAAATAGGTTTACATAAGCATAATATTGTAGAGTTATGGCGGTGTAAATAGACCCTCCTACAGGGGTCAGTTCCTATTACTACATGACGTAAATCAGAGGTTGTTTCCAAATTATTTGCAATGTCAAAAGTATGTTTTGAAAACGGTTTAGCTATTAAACCATATCGGTGTAAGAGACAATGTAGTTTTTTGCTTACATAAATGTTCAGGGGTGGAGCAAAGTACCTGGGGGTGCAAGCACCCCATGTTTTGTGAATAAATTTCACAATGTATTTTGTTTGAACCGTATATACGTATTGGGCTATTCCTGATAATATTACTAACCCTTCTAGGAAGGTCAAATCTATCGTGAGGAGATTGTCAAAAGTGTGTGTGTTGGTGGGGGCGGTAAAGAAGGACATTGGAGGGGGATCTTTAGAAGAAGGATTGGGGATGGTGTCGTCGCAAATTTTATCTCCTGGAGGGGGGGGGGGAGGGGCGTAAGAAAGTACTTTGCTTCGGAAAGGTGGGGTGGGTGTGCAAAGGGGGGGGGGGGGGGGTAAGAAAGGAGCTTTTGGAGGATTGGAGTTCGAAAGGAAAGACTTGGGCGGGAAGAGGGGATGCGAAAGATTTCGGTATTACAAAAGATTTAAGGGGCGGTAATTGAAAAGGAAATTTTCGAGAGTGGTGGGGATGGGGGGATCATAAAGTTTGTCCTGAAGTGGTGTTCGTGAGGAGGTAAGGAATGACTTGGGGGAGGGTGTGTGTAATTCAAAAGGCACTTTGCACACAGGCTGGGGGTGGAGTTAGTAAGTTTGTCCTGAAATTGAGGGGGTATGGAAAGACTTAAGAAGAGGAATGGTTTGTCCTGGAAGTGGGGATAACAATGTATGGATTTCCCCTGACGAGAGAAAAGACGAGTGTGGAAGAGGAAAAAATTCAGGTTGTGGGTAACGAAATACTTTTGGTGAGCGGGGAGGGTGAGAAGAGGAGACAAGGGGTGGTAAGGAAGAGGAAAAACGAGAAGGGATATTGTTGCGGGGAGGGTGTATTTAAACATGTGCATTGCAGTTGGTGGTAGGGAGGGGTTCATAACGTTTGTCCTGAAGTGGTGTTGGTGGGGGATGTAAGGGAGAACTTTGGGGATGGGGGTAGGAGAGCTGTTGAAAAGACAGTTTTCATGGGGAGGGGGTTAAGTTTGTCCTGAATTGGGGTTTGGGGGTTCAGTTTGTCCTGAATTGGGGTGGGTGGGGGGTTGGTTGGCGTGGGTAAGAAAGGGCTTGAGAAGAGGGATGTTTTGTCCTGTAAGGGTGGTTTCTTGGGTTTTAAATATTTGGATTTTGTCAGACGAGAGGAAGCAGGGGGAGGAAGAACTTCAGGTGGGTGGTTAAAGAAAGACTGTTTGTGGGTCGGATGTGTGTGAGGAGATGAGAAAAGAAGTATTGGGAGGTAAGGATAAAACCGAGAGGGGTTGGTGTGGAGGGTAAGGTGTATTTAAACATGCGCAATCAAGTTGGCGGGGGGAGGGGTGGTTTAAGGACAATTTCTTGAGGGGAAATGGGAGGGCAATTGAGAAGAGGGGTTAGGGGTCATAGTGTTTATCATGGAGGTGGGCGGAATACATGTCGAGGAGGGAAGGATGGATGGGGTATTTAAAACTACAATATCCAGTGGAAGTGCGAGGGAGGTGGAGGCGGTGTGGTCATTCATTTATCTTAAGGAGAGGGTAAGGGGTGTCATAAAGTAGATTCTGTATAGGGCGGGGGTAAGAAAGGACTTTTCTTGGGGATTTTGTGGGCGGGAGGACATTTCTAGTAAGGGTTGGTGGATCGATCAAGGGGTGGGGACACGATAAAGTAATTGGGATGAGAGTCACTGATTGGTAAAAAAGAGTTTGCAAATAACGACCTGAATATTGGCATTTTTTCATGATGTTGGATGCATTCGGCAAATCCCGGCTCAGTAACATATCTATGTAAAGTAACATATGACTTTATTCTTAAGATTTGGTATTAATGGTATAATAAATACATTTTGACGGTCGATTTGTTGTAGTGGGGTCAGACCACCCACTTTTTCATGTGGAAAAACAGTACTTTATACTTTAAAGAAATAGCGGAGATATATCCATGAACAATATGATCAAATAAAAGCTGATGATTGTCATGGACAAATGTAGCTCTCTTTAATCTTAGAGCTAAATAGTCATGCTTTTATGATATTAGACCTGTACAACTAACTATGGTAACGATTACGGTAAGGATTACGATGAAGTATACCGACTAAAACGGGTTTTCTCAACAGGCAATATTCCTTGAATGTTCGACCAATCGTTTGCTCAAAACTATATATAGACCAATGGAATTTATTATTGAAACTAGATGAACTTGTAGGAAGAAGTGGATGGACTGCCACTACCTACTACAACAAATCGACCGTAATATATAGCCTAAATGTGCTGAAAATAATATACACAACCTTTCAACCAAACAGCCAACCATCATTATTTTAGAATGTATTAAACTAGTTGGCATACATGATATGACGGGATGGTTTACAGAGCAATATATCATTTTTGCAAAGGACCAGTTATTCGCCATGCTTCCTTTTCTAAAAGAGTATGAGAGTGGACCTTGGGAAACGGCCGAACAAGATAAATACGAAATACTGCAGTCTGTTCATGAAGCCTCACCTAATAAAGATGATATTCGCTTCAAATCATCTTTGCAAACTGGTTTAATTAATTCAATATTTTTTGGATTCACTTGATATTTCCCTTTGAAACAATTACCTTTTAATCTCGAATATACTTCATTCCAAGTAGGTGGGACTATTTACGATCGGCTGCGCACGCATAGAAAGTGGCTATTCCACTTAAAGGGGGGAGAACGAACTGTACGCGCTGAATGCATGCACTGCGCTTGCATCCGGTGTGTCCTATTAGAAAATGGATATTCCACTGCAGAAAAAGACACTGACAGTAGTGATTTCTTTTTTACTTTTTGTTATCATTATAATTTTTGCTGATACTATTATAGCGGCGGGAAAATAATGTAAATACAATAATTAATTCGCATTTTTTCGCTGTTTATTCGGTTTCGCCGGTAGGAAATGGAAAAATCCACGAAGCGCATTTCTTTCAGCATTTATGCGGTTTTAAACGCTGGTAGTGTATGGCAAATTTATCATAAAACACAAAAATTCAATTGTTCTAGTGTGCATTCAAGGCGATAGGCGCACGCGCTGCACGATCTTTCAGTTTTTCAAAACCCCACAGTTTTTTGTATTCAAAGTCAGATATTGAAATAAAAGGTAGTTCAATTTGAGATTTTAGTATATCATAGGGTTAAATACATGTATTGGTGCAATATAATCAACAGTTAGGAATATGTAAAGAAATGTATTGGCCTTATTCAAATGTGTAAAAAACCGAACAGAATGCCGCGACTTAAAAAAAGAAAAAGAAGCAAAATTGCCATTTGTCCCTTTAACTGTATCCTGGTGCGTAACATAAAATAGCACACATTGCTGTCCCGCAATGAATGAATATTCTTGTAAATAAAGGGTAAATTTAGTTTCATTGATTATATTTATACCATCTAAAATAGAAAATATCAATGTTTCCACACCGCAAGAAACCCTTCAAAAATTGACACTTTTTCACTTAACAATTCGAGCTCCAAGTGGGATTCGAACCCGCAGGTGTGAGAGGCGAGAACGTGTCAGACGCATACGGCGGCAATTTTAGGGTAAGACATAGGGGGTAAAAGTGTAATTATCATGTACTAAGGCGGATTCAGGGATATGGCGGACCCGACGTACCCTCCCTCTAAATTCCTACAAGTGTAACCTATTCATGCCGGATAACATGGGGCGCACGCCATTTCTACTGCTAGTCATCATTGGATTTAACTAAATTATTCTGGAAAAATAAAACAGAATTCAATAAACGTCATATAAAAAAACATTTTATTTTGAAGGATCCTCCGCTCGCCCCGCTTCCGTCCCTCCCACACACAAATACTCAAACCGAAATCTTGGATCTGCATCTGATGTGTACCCTCCTCTCAAAACACGTTTTTACTGATCACTTATTAAGGCAATCCCCTTTAAAACTCCAGTCGAGTCTGGGTGTTTGCATCGAAGACTGTGTTAAGAAAAATAGTCTGAAAGGTCGATGCATATGAAGTTTATATATACTCAGTTGCAAACGAAAGTGTTTACTTTGAACATTTTACTTTATCAAGCGACAGTCCTTTATTGATTCAACCTATTGAACAAGAGGTCAATGACCTTGAAACTCTACTGATAGGTTTTTGATTGCTAGATCAACATTCATATGAAGTTTCATGAACATCTGTCAAGTAGTTTCAGAGGAGTAGTCGCTACAAGTTTTTACTATATAACTCTTTGTAAACAAATATGACCGTGGCAGCCATGTTTAATATCGAATCAAAAATATTTCAACAGTGACCAACACCATGTCATGCTGATCATTTTAGAAAAAAGTCCCATATCAAATATCACTTATAGTTTTCAAGAAGTAGTCGCTACAAATTTGTTTTTTTAAAAATCAATATTTAGCCGTGGTGGCCATATTAAATATCCAGCCGACCTGAAATTTTGCTAGGAATAACTAGATATCAAAAGCAACATGCCTGTGAAGTTTCATGAAAATCCGTCGAGTAGTTTCATAGAAGTAGTCGCTACACGCTTTTACTATGTAACTCTATGTAAGCAAAGTGGCCGCTGGCAGCCATGTTTAACGTTGAATCAAAATATTTTCGACAATGACCAACCTCATGTCATGCTGATCGTTTTAGAAAAGTCCCAATCAATCATCTTGAATTTCCAGCCGGCCTGAAATTTCGCTAGGATCAACAAGACATCAAGAGCAATATCACTTATAGTTTTTAAGATGTAGTCGCTACAAAATTGTTTTTTAAAAATCTATTTTTAGCCGTGGCGGCCATCTTAAATTTTTTCTAGCATCGACATCAAGAGTAACATTCCTGTGAAGTTTCAAGAAAATCCGTCCTGCGAAAAGTAGTCGCCACAATCTTTTCCTATATAACTCTATGTAAACAAAGATGGCCGCTGGTTTGCCATCTTTGACATCCAATCAAAATGAACTTTGGTTAGGACCAACTACATGTTGTGGCAGTCATTTTGGTAAAGGTTCCAAATCAATATCACTTATGGTTTTTGAGAAATAGTCGCCACGAAATAGCATTTTTTAAATCAATTTTTAGCCGTGGCGGCCATCTTCAATGTCCGGTTTACCTGAATTTTTGCTAGGATCAACTAGACATCAAGAGCAACATTCCTGCGAAGTGTCATGCAATTCCATCGCGCAGTTTCAGGGGAGTAGTCGCCACAAGATTTTCCTATATAACTCTATGTAAACAAAGATGGCCGCTGGTGGCCATGTTTGACATCCAATTAAAATGACCTTTGGTTAGGACCAACTACATGTCGTGCCAGTCATTTTGGTAAAGGTTCCGCATCAATATCTCTTATGGTTTTCAGAAGTAGTCGCCCCAAATTCGCATTTTTAAAATCTATTTTTAGCAATGGCCATCATGAATTTGTTCGAATTTATGCTAGGTTCAACAAGACATCAAGAACAACATTCCTGTTGAGTTTCATGAAAATCCGTTTAGTTGTTTATATAACTCTGTGTAAACTAAAAAAAACTAAGATGGCCATCTTTGACATCCATTCAAAGTGGTTAGGACCAACTACATGCCGTGCCAGTACTTTTGGTAAAGGTTTCAACTATATCGTTTATGTTTTTGACAAGTAGTCGCCACAAAATCGCATTATTAAAATCTATTTTTAAATGTGGCGGCCATCTTGAATTTCCGGCCAACCTGAATTTTTGCTAGGATCAACTAGATTGGTTTTCTCTTGCTGTGGTTGTTCAGTACAATTCTGGAATACATCCTGAGGTGTTTCTTATTATGTTTTTTTTATATATCTTTACTATAACATATACGTGTATCGTTTCCTAATTTTTCTGGATGTGTTGATTCTTACAGATGGCGAGAGGTATACAATACTGGCCCTCCCCAGGAAATAAAAGAAGGTTATCTGCCTCCACCACACAAAAAGACCGTCATATATAGACTAAATATGCTAAAATTTAGATAAAACACCATAAAAACAAACAAATAAACACATTTTACGAATATCGGGAAGTATAAAGTACCTTCGGGGGATTGAACTCCAAGCCCTCACTAAAACTAAAATTACACTAGCCGATTAATAATAACCGAATGCGTAACCAATAAGTCAGCTACACACGGAAAGCATACATATTATCAGGGTTAAATTTAACACTAATTTACTTGTTAATTGCAAGTAGAATTTAGCAGATAAAATCTAAGTCTACATTAGTTCATTGATCATATTTATAAAACTTAGTACAAATGTAATCCGAGCCTGTTTGTATCATTATACTTACTATGCAAATATTTTACTAATCTGAGCCTCTAGCTGGTTATCTCAATATCTGTGTTACATATACTAACATGGTCAATTTAGGATGGTGGATTAATCAGGTGCTTGTGTAATTTTAAGAAAAAAACTTCATAGACGGGTTTTAATGCTAATATTTTATATTTTTATGTCATAACTGTTTGATGGAAAAGTGTGCGAGAACATTGGCAAACTTTAGTCCATTACTTCGTCCAACTTCCAACACACATCATTAAGAGTATTATAGACGCTTCATGCCGAACCCCATTACAAATGTATGAAAGGGAATGTAGCTGTCTACTGGAAAAAGCTTCATTAATAACAGTTCTGAAAAAAAGAGGAAAATGTTGAAAGAAATATCAGAATTGGGTGATAAACACAGAAGATATGACCAATTTAAATGTGTTCATGAAAGCTGCCATTTTAAGAATGCACATCACTTTCTCTTATTTCCAAACATTTATTTTTAGGTTTATAAATAATAGATTATCAGCAGATCTTTGCCAAATTGGTCAAACTCTTCAAGTTCATAAACTAGAAAACAGTGACCATGAACATATTTTGTTATACACAAGTTCAAAGTTGACACCTAATTGTTAAAACTATTATACCAATTTTAGACAAAAAAAAGGTTCTTTATTAGTAAGTCACTTATTAGACGCACTGTGGTGCTGTTTCACTGACAGTGGATATAAAGTGGCCATGTGGTTATCTCGCAGGTCAAAATGCAATGATATGCAATTACCTCTGTGTTGACACCATTTGCTAAACCATGTTAAACCATTATAATATTTTTAGACAAGAAAACATGATTTGCCAGTCTGATTGCCTAGTGCAAATGTTATAACAAATTAAGACAAAAATAGTGCTTTATAGGTTGCCTAAGTTGTCAGCTACTTATCCAGAACCCTTATGGTGTCATTTCAATGACAATGGATATCAAGTGCTATGTGGTTATCTCGAATATGTATTTTATTAAAAGTATAAATTGTTTGATATTTTGGTTGAATCGACCTGTCAGTATTTTAATTGAATCCATCAATATTTGATGATGATGGACAGCTTCTGTAGTTTAAAAAAATGATCAAAGGGGTTTTATTTTGATAATTTACAGTCACAAGTGTTTCGTGAAACATTTTAAATTCCACAACATTAATGATGTTGCCTGATTACCGTCAAATAACAATGTCAAGAACAACTTTATTTAACCCAATAAAATCATGAAATAACCAAATCCTTTACTTATTAAACAAATATTTTGTAACTCACAAGTTCAATGCTGATAGCAATATACTTGTACATTAAATCGAGGATTTGACGCGAAATTAAGCTAAATTAAGCTAAGAGAAATTTTTACCAAAAGTTTTTATTACATTAAATGATAGAATTTTATTGTATCTATATTTACAGAAATATAAACTTTATATAATGCATTTTCACCAAGAAAATGAAAATCTGCACACAGAGAAATATTCTAAATGCCAAACTATGCCAAGTGACGATATCCAATTAAAGTTACATAACCTGAATTTTGAGAGATTTCCTTTTTTTATACAGTCTTATTCTAACAAATCAGACTGAACCTGAATGAAAATAATGTCTAATGCATATTAAAAGAGACACACACTCTTTTTTTTTAAAGAGCTACAGCTATTTTAAATCACTCAGAATAGTTTCGCATTTAACAAATTGAACAGTGCCAAGCTATTCCAAGTGACATGTTCATACTAGTATATAAGTTTATCTAAAATAACATCTTTCGTTTTTCAAGTTATTGAAAATTAAGGACCTGGTAATTATATTGTACACATTTTTACATTACATTTATTTATGTGTACCATTTATGAACAACACTTTTTAAAAATCAATAAACAGTATGTTCATTGATTTTTAAAAAAGTGTTGTTTGTTTGCTTCTCCTGTAAACTATACTAAAATGCACTCTCCTAGATTAGTTTCACGTAAAACTCTCAAAATGGTGCTTTACTGGTTAACTAGTACACAGCTTATCAGACATCCTGTGATGCCAGTTGAATGACAGTAATATTAATTAAGTGGCCATGTGGTTATCTCACAGGTCAAAATGCAAATTATGAGTCTATAATTATCTCTGAAGACTCAAGAGAGTTTAATACTTTGGTTAATCTGTCAATATCTTGGTTGAATCACTATTTTAAGGCGATGGACAAGATAGCTTTTGGGAAAAAAAAAAGTTTGTTGGATTAGTATTAATGCAAGAAAAGGCCACACTAGGCCACGTTTAAATGAAATTGTACAGTGTCCAATCTATTTGTTACTCATATTTCCTCAGTAGAACATGAAATAACCATAATTCAATTACCGTCATTAAACACGTCCAGTATTACATACCCATAATTTATAAGTAAACAAGCCTAGCGTTACATACCCATCATTTACAAATATTTACATTTCTACTGCACATGCCTTCAATAAACTAATGTGTCTTGTTGCACTTTAATTCATAGAGAACCCCATTTACTATGGGTCGGGTGTGGGGGCAGAACTAAAACAAACAAGCTGCAGTTCATTGGTCTGATGAACTTGTTTGTATGACATAATGTAATCTTGACATTCCCGTGCGAATTGCCATAAGTTGCTACAAAAAGAACGTGCAATGTTGGCAATGTCGCTGTTCCAGCAGTACGTTTAAAGAGTAAAATGACTCATTAACACAAAGAAAACGTATTTGCATTCGAAAAAAAGATATACAAACATAATGTAAATGTTTTCGATCCTTCTGCGGATTATAAGCACTTTAAATTAGCATAATGTTGTTAATAATTTGTAGAAATATCGAAATATCAAATTTAATCCTTAATTAAACGCCTCAAGTATAACATACCCATTACATGTCTTGTACTACTATCAGCACATACACACGCACGCACGTACGTACACGCGCATACGCTCGCACACACTTTCACGCGCGAACGCACGCAAGCGTATATATTGTATTACAAAAACCTTGATGTTATATAGGTCTATCCAGGCCTTCAATATGAAATTCACTCGTTACTGTTTTTGCAACTATTCTTGTTAACAAATCAGTACATATTGAAGTATTACATGAAATAAAATTGTAATAAAATCTATCTACAATGGTTCAACCATAATAAGTCAGATATTTCTGTTCTTGACTTCCTGAATCATGCGTGTGTTTTCATTATTTATCCGAGCATATTTCTCGACCCACTAACTTTCTTCCTTGTTTCTTACAGTCCTGAGGACATCTCATAGAAATTATGATTTCAAAATAGACTATGCATAACGCAGTCAATGCCAGGGTCATATCTCCATATTTCAACACGAATTCGTGACCGCAAATCAACATTTACAGATAAATATTGCACTTCTCCTCAATATCCAATATTATTGTATACTTTCATATTGTCTCGTTTAGTTTGCATTGAGCTAAGTGTGCAATATTATAGGTTATTGAATTTGTATGGCTAAATATTACTTGGAACGAGTTGTTTTGGCAAAGGACGACGAGCGAGTCGTCCTGCGCCAAAACAACGAGTTCCAAGTAATATTTAGCCATACAAATTCAATAACCTTTTTATTGTATACTTTCATATTGTTTTCGATCAATGTTAATTGTATGACTATTACTTTTCATTGTATTTGTGTTATTTTTATAGCTTTTGATGGAATTCCTATCTTGCCATTCAGTTTCATTTTGTGTGGATGATTATTTTGCGCGAAAACGACGTCGACGTCGGATGACGTCATTAAAAACATCAAGCGATTTTCTAAAGTTTGTTTACCATTTGATAACGTTAAAAACAATTAATATTCCAGATATCTCCACGTGTTTTGTACAAAAAGTGGCTACAACTAATTACAGAAAGGACAACTCTGTCATGTAGTAGACCGTTTAATCAAAGTATACTTTGTTACACGAAATTCATAAATGTTGAAGTTTCGCTTGAAAAAGTCAAGCCATTTCAGTATTGTGTTTAATGTTCAGAGATTACAACGTTTAAAGTCTAAGTTTGCTCACCTGCTTGAGCCGAATGCGCATTCTGTTGATAATGAAACTTTAAAGGGGTAACCATTGGTGTGTTCGGTGCTGTTTATACCTTCTTTCCGAAAGGACAGGCCTAATGTCGCCCTGTACCATTCGATTAGCAGTAGTTTATTAAACATACAATATATAGCGGAAATACCCATTATGCGTTTCTTTTTCTTTTCTTTTTCTTATATCACAAACCATACCTTCGGTATAACCATACCGTTTGCATTGCATTCATCTTTAAATAAGACTTATGAACAGAACAGACTCAATAAAACCGAGTCTGCTGCTTTATTCTCTTAATTGTGTTTGTTGCTCCCAAAGGATCACCTCTATCAGTATTTATGATAGGTAGATTTCTCGTTTTCTCATGCTATATGCCAGATGTATGAATTTATTCTCCGACATCGAATAGGCGAACTGCGCTGATCTCATACAGCTCTTGTTTTAATATATATAGGGAACTAAAATAAGTACAGTCATCCTATTACAACTCACTATTTTCATAAAAACAATTGTTACATTTTTTTTATTTTCCGTGTGCCATTCTGATATAAACGAGGATTTGTGCTATAAAACAGTTAAAACAATACGATTATTGTTCTCTATCTGTGAATTGTAAGTATAATTTATAATTGGGTAATAAATAGCCTACATTATTGATAAATGTGTGAGGTATTAACAGAACGTAAGATAGCGTTAACCTAAAATGAGTGTATGTGATTACACGCATCCTTTTGTTCTGAGTTTAAGGTTTTAACTCCTGGCTATCTTTTATGTTTAAGAGTTTGAATAGACTGCCAACATGTTTTGGTAGTCGGGTTTAATGTGCCATTGTTTAAGGCAATTTCTGTTCATATTACCAGTATAATGTTTATTGATAAAAATCTACATGAACAGTCGGTCCGTATATCGTACCTGAAACGACGAGTATAAGCTGTGATGTGCAATGCCAATCAAGATAAATTGAACTTAAATAGTTTATAAATACACATAACCATATAAAACTTAACATTTCAGGAACATGTTGATAAAAATCAGCAAAACTGTCATGTATTCCGAATGCATACGACTTTTGACATTGTATGCTGCAACAATGCTTTGTAAGTATGATATTTATCGTTAACTATAGCAAGTTATGTTCTATGTTTAATGAAGTTAACTGAGAATATCTGCATAATAAAAAATTATACGATTAATACTAATATATCTAAAAAGCTGACCAAAATGAATTTTTACCATTACTATTATGAATGTTGTAGGAATGCATTGCTTCTATCAAATGGCATCGCTTATTTAGCCTTTCAAGTTCAACTTAAATATGTCATATTTGTTTATAAAACAAACACTCATATAGGTCTACTCTATATATTTATTCTGTGCATTTGATGTTTGAGCACTTTCGAGATCGCAATACTAGTCACCTTTTTACCTTTCTAATAGACACATTATGCAGTTTAACAATGGACAATGCTATACAATAGTGTAATAAATCAGCAACTCAACACTATTACATTATTCAAGATCATATAGTGTTTATTTTATTACATTTCTGTGGGTGAACGATTGGGATTTCTCAGTGAAAAAAAATATTGTTCTAACACGACCCGCAGTCTTTCATATACACAAAGAAGAGAGAAAAATGTATGTTATTCTACGATAAAATACAGCTGTTCCATTAACTTCCCGCGTATATTTCATCCGTTGGAAGCGCCACGGTACATGACGTCACTTGGTAAATATACGTCACGAAGACAAACTCAAAAGTAATTTAAATGAAATGTTAATTACAACAAACGTGCCATGCTCCCAAACCTTGCACACCCCCGATATAAACCCATCATATGCATCAGTACACATAACATTAATAATCATCTTGAACAAGCTGAGAACGTTTGACGTCATACAGCGCAAGCTATATGACGTAAGCAATGACTTAATTGTTTGTCACGTGACTACTAGCGTATTTAAACATAGTGTACCGCGCAGAACTTTGAAAACGGGGGGCGCCCAATGGAACAGTCTGTAAACATAGCAGCCTGATTACCTTGACCTCCGAGATAATATATAGTGCCCCCACAATAGCGTAAACAATGGGGTTATTGTTGTGTTAGAATCGAAATAATAAATACGAACCTGTATTTTATCGGTGAATTAAATACAGTTAGTCGTTCGGATGCGAGTAATTAAATCACTCGTGCTAACTCCTAACTGTATTTTATTCACCGTCAAAACACAGGTACGTATTTATTATTTCATAATTAACTAACTCCGAACACAAAAATGACTAACTGTGACGTTGAATTATGACGTCAATAAAGTGTTGCAGACGTCGACGTCATCCGTCGATAACATTCAATAGAGCGAAAAATTTAGGTTAAAATTATACATAAATTGATTTAAAATCCTTCACTCGATGGTAGTCGTGTTTTATTTTTTCACTCAATCGCTTACGCTCGTTCGTGAAAAGAACAACACGTCTACTTTCTCGTGAAGGATTTCCCTATAATCGGTCCCAGCAGTTAAATAATCTCTATATCTTTAATTCTTTTGAGAGAACTATTAAATGTATGAAATTAAATAATACGGTCAATATCCAACCAAATTCTTAACATCTCTTTCGTTGGAGGGCTGGCGTGTCGCAGTCGGTAGCGGCGGATTTGTAACCGGAGGCCCCGGGTTCAATCCTCCGTAGTGCCGCTGAGTTTCGTTGGTGTGTGGGGACGTAAACCGGGCGGTCCCGTGTAACGGTCCTCCGAGCACGTTAAAGAACCATAGGAATCTATTCGATATAAAGAGTAGGGCATGGTTCCCAGATTCCTATGTATCCTTCCCCTCTCTCTGGGGCGGCTCTAAATAACCTATATTGTGTTGATGAGCCGTTAAAAACATTCCATTCGTTGAATTATCAGCTGATACACATGCTCCATAAAACCAGACATAGTCTATATCATTATTTTAGTGAACCCGTATAGGTTTCATATCCAATGACTAAGATGAATTATGTTACTCTAGTTTTCCTTATTTAAGTTTTATGAGAACAACGCTTCCATCAGTGTGTTGATATGGTCCCTTCAATTCATAAATCTCAGTATACTATATAAATTCCTTTCTTTTCTAGTAGGAGCAAATACAATATATAATACTACTCGTTGGTCAAGCACTATTACTATAGACATTATTATAAATATTTAACCCTTGAGTTTAACAATACCATATTATTCTCGTGAACGGAATAGTTCTATAATACAGTTGCAAGATCGAATGTACAGTACTAACGGTATTTCATAAGTATTATTAAAATAATTATAACAAAATTCTAATAACAATCTTTATCGCAAGTATCTTTAAGTTTGCAAATATAAAAGTCACGACAGTCAATGAATGGTCTGGCAAATATTGTTGTTTTTAGCTTACCTGATCTAGAGGCTCATGTTAGCTAGTGTGATCACTTTTCGTCCGTCGTCCATCCGTCCGTCCAGATGCTCTTCCGTCCCTCTGACCGTCCGTCAACAATTGTAAACGACATCACCTCTGGAACCACTTAGTCAATTTTAATCAAACTTCGCATTGAAAATTCTGAGGTCAGTGGTTTTCAAACTTAATAAAATTAGGTCAAGGTAACATTCAAGATGGCCGCCATAGCTATACAAGTTTGGAACCTAAAAAATAATCTTCTCAAGAATCGCCCAATAGCTTTCGGCAGATTGTCTTTATTAATGATAGGCTGTCAAAGGTTGCTTTATTGCAGACCACATGTTTAAAAATGTTGACGCCTTGGATGTCCAAATGTAGTATATAAAGATTTTGCATGTTTTACATACACACATGAGATCATAGCACTTATGGTATTATATTCTGTATACCATAGAGCTATCATTCTGCCTATAGGAAATACAGGTAAGTGTGCTGCACGACTCAATCCGCACTATCTGGAAGGGTTTCTGAAGACAACATAAACAACTACAAAAGATAGGGATCTATTACTTTCCAGGTAGAATAGGATTATTATTACGTAAACAGTATATTGTCCTCATTTACACAGAGTTACATATTAGGACACTTATTAAAAATTATTCTTGGTTCGAATGGTGACCATGGGGTCATATTTGGACCGTCCCAGGGATCACGTATTTTACAAAGACTAATATAGGGACACATTAAAAAACACGTCTTCTTTGAAACAACTAGGCATAGAGCTCTCATATATTGCATGTAGCGCAAGTTTATGGTCCTATGCCAAGTTTGTTCAAATAGTGACTCTGTGGTAACTATGGTCACTACTCGAGGATCATAGTGTTAAATAGAGTCATATAGGAAATCTTTAAATTAAACACGTTTCTTTGAAACTATTAGGGTTAGAGTTCTTATCAGGTTGATGGTCCTCTACCAAGATTGTTCAAATGGTGACCGTGGGGGTAATTTTTGCTATGACCCAGCGTACACAGGATATATATAAATTTATATAAATAAGCTTATGGTAAATGTCACATATTAAACCTCTGGATCTTGTAGTTTCAGAGACGAGAATTTTCCTGTATAACTCTATCGTTGGAGACCGCTGAACCCGATTTTTATATACAGATATCGGTGGTACCGCTAATCCAGCTGCAAGGCTCTGGGTATTGTTTAATCGCCCTTCAGTAGGAACGCCACGGACCTATAACATATCAGTTCTGTTCGCATTTTAACTCCGCGAACATGGAATATTTCTTTGTATTTTACGGACTATTTTACGAATTTTCAATTAAAACAGACGCCATTTTTTTACACCCGAAATTGGGCGCGCTACGTCAGCGAGCACTACGGGTACCTATGGAGTCTAACAACACGCGTACAGTGTTTCATACCGTAGATTATGTAAAAACTAATACCTTACCGGACGAAATAACGTCCCATTATGTGTCAACACGATGCAGTGTTGGTGACAGGTCACCGTGACATAACTTGACACGTGAAATTGACATGTTGGTGCAAATTGGATTTGGGATTACTGTCTGCTGCTAGAGGTCCATTTTCAAGGTATTTGTTTTGTATTAAAATGTGCTTATTAATAAACAGTACACACCATTTTTTGATCGTACATATTTAGACAATGGCCAAATACAGTGCCTAAAATAGTGGTGTATACTGTATAATAGAAAGTTCATAATCACTATAAAGTGTTTTTCGTGTACTCCGATCTTTCCAGTAACTGGATGTACTGTACACTGTAGAACGTTTCGAGGAATAAAACAATTATTAGTAGAAATGCTATCAATGTCCCCTGCACCCCCGCCCACCCAAGTACGGTAGATGTGGGGTGGGGGTGGGTGGGTAAATGGAGCTTGAATACCGAAAACAAGGAGGGGGTAAGGAAACTAGAAACCCCCTCCACCCCACCCCTCAGATGCATAAATGTAAATTGTTAGCGTTGTCTCTTTACCGTTATGTTATCCCCATTTTCTCGCACATTCGTAAATACATAA
This sequence comes from Cyrtodaria siliqua, assembly GCA_037043455.1. NCBI lineage: Eukaryota > Metazoa > Mollusca > Bivalvia > Adapedonta > Hiatellidae > Cyrtodaria > Cyrtodaria siliqua. The sequence goes on from JAWPHD010012932.1 coordinate 46,930, forward strand.
CCCGATACAACCACCATTGACACAATGTAAACAGCCATTGACATTTGACTGAAATCGGTCAGATTCATATTTATGTACAGTAGAGTTTTTAGTTTTCTTTTTTAAATATGTTACATAATGTATAACAAAGGATAAACTATGTCTGTTTGATCATTGACATTGGCATTATGTTGTTTTTCAGAGAGGCCTCAATTGTGAATCGTGCCCTTGAGCAGCTCTAAGTGAATTGATGCTGACGACTTCAGAATGTCAAGCCGTATTAAATGCCATTGGATCATTTTGAGGTGGGAGCCCTTTTAAAAATTGTTTGCACTTGTGTAGTTCTTTAAATGGAGCTTGTGTTATGCTTGCATGGTGCTGTTCAAAGTTACAGTAAAAAATAATTTCAGTGATAATGCAGCGTGATTGTCATATGAGCTCGTGTAAACTACATGTACTGGATACATGCGAAAACAAGTTGTGTTAAAGGGACACTAGGCAATCTTTATTTTATTTAAAACTTCTGGAGTTCGGTCAATTTTTCTGCATAGTTTGCATTTGTGCATCATTAATATTATTTATTAGAATAGTTCAGAAGAAACTGTTTTACACATTACTTACTGTTGATAATAGTGCACCTATAATATAGTTAAGTATTTGATAGAATAACGAAGTCGAAGACAAAATGAAACATTTTTATTTAATTTTTAATGCAAGCAGGTTTAAATTTAAAATGTTACCAGGTTAACAAATGGAGATGCTAATGTTAATGCTTGATAAATACTTCAAGATTGCCGTGTGTCCCTTTAACATCAACTAATTACAATATGATTATGGTCTATGTGATGGGTCCCCAATTTATTAAAGGGACACAGAGCAAATTTCCAATCTTGTGTCTGTTTTAGACATTTTCACATCAGAACAGACCACATATCTACAAAAGTGTTTTCTCAACTGCCCTATTAATCGTGTTTTATTTCTAAAACTAACGGCATCACCAGGTTTTGAGATAGAAAATAATTAGTTGTATATTAATGTTTTCTCCCCATGTAAAATGACCTTACTAAGTCATTAAAGTAAAATCTCCTATGAACAAAACGTGTAAAATTTAACAATTTTTGCAAGAGTTGTATTTTATTCCCCTTCTAGTAAAAATGGCTTATAGAGCATTGCTCCCTCTGTCATATTTAACTTTCCTTATAATAGATTCTTGCTGTAGTACTGTTGGGTGAAAAATACATTAAAATTGTTCTGTAATCATGTCAGGTCAATCATATACTCGTATGATACACAATATAATATGTATTGACCCTTTATTTGATGTGCCATTTACTCAGTTTTGGTCAAGGGACGTTTATAGCATGTCGGCTTTGAATCCAGTGAACGCGGATTCAAGTCTTACTGGCGCCACTGGGTTACTTCGATGTGTCCTGCTAGCCTCGTTCGTCTGATGCGAACGTAAACCGGGTGGTCCTGTGTATCGGAGTCTGTCCTCCAAGCATGTTAAAGAACCATAGGTATCTAATCGGTAGTAAGCGTAGGGCAGGGTTCCTGGATGCCTATGTATCTATCCTCCTCTCTTTGGGGCGGCTCGAAATAACCTAAACAACGTGTTGATGAGGCGTTAAACAATAATTATTTTTAAAACTGTCCCATTCCCCAAAACATGCCCTAGCTCCCCCTCGCAACACCTGATTCAAATTGAATACTATGCTCTACTTAGTTTTACTTTTTATTTTATTTCAGGCTGCACGTCATGGAAGAAGACTCCATGTACACCACTGGCCAGAGTCAATGCTGAAGTTTATGTTCGCTTAATTATTTGCTTAATAAAGTATACATATGAACTAAAATATTGTCTTTATATGTCTGTCTTCCACCACAAAGTGGTAGGTGAGACAGATTATATTTGGCCTTTCCGTTCGTCCGTCACAAATCTTGTCTGCGCTACTTGTTGGATTTTGACGAAACTTTGTACGAAGCATCAGTATGTGCATATCAAATATTGAAGGTCAAGGGCGCCGTGACCCAATAATGATTATGAAAAACCTTGTCTGCACTGTCCACTTCCCCAGAAGCAAATTGCATCAAAAGTCATGGTTTGAGTGGATTTGATGAGAGAATGATGCCTTTTGATTTTGATGTCATTATGTCAAAGGTCATTGTCACCGTAACATGATAATGTAAAATGTTGTAAACTGTTAGTCCACTTTCCCTTAAGCAAATATCATGACAATTAATGGATGTATTGCTTCTGGCGAGAGGGTGATCCTTTTGATGTTGAGTGGGTCAACGGTCAAGGTCACTGACCGGATAATGAAACGAATTGTCCGCACTGTAACTTCTGTTTTCCTGAAGGAAGTCTGTAGAAACGCCGTGGGTTGACTGCCTGTGATAAGACTATTTCACCGTTTGATGATTTTGAGGTTAATAGGTCAAAGGTCAATATAACTCTAATACCTGGCCACAGTATAACTCCTTATTTACTGAAGCAAATACATGTATCATGAAACTACATAGATTGACTGCATTTGGTGAGAGAATGACCCCTATTTAGTTCGAGATCAAATGTCAAGGTCGCTGATCCGATCATGAAAACCATTGTCCGCACCGTAACTCTATTCTCCCTGAAGTAAATATATTCAAACGTCATGGGTTGACTGCCTTTGGTAAGAGTATGATCCCTATTAATATTGAGGGCAGTTAATCTAAGGTCAACGTCACAGTGACTTGATAATGAAAAATCGTGTCCGAAATGAAACTCTTTTTTACTTGCTCTAAAGCTAATTTCAGAAAACGTCATACTTTGACTGCCTTTGGTGAAATGATAATCCCTGTTTATTTTGAAGTCAGTAGTTGAAAGGTCCGTTACCATGACCGGAAAATGAAAAGTCTTGCCCACACAGTTTTTCCTTTTACCAAAAGCAAATTTCATGAAACTTCACTGGTGGACAGTGGAAAGAGGATAATCCGTTTGATTTTTAGGTCAAAGGTCAAGTTCCCTGCTGACATCCACTATCAAACATTTATAAACAAGGATAAGCATATGTTACAACACACACGTTATAATATTAATGGTATAATATATGAATGTTTACTTGCACAATGTAGAATCCAGTAATACAAGTGGTTTTGTTCATCGATACTGTCGCCTTTAAACCAAACCACTTGTTGTTAAATTACAGGATTCAACAGTGTGTAAGACATATTCCGAGTCATAAATTAAAACAATATATATTAAAACAAACAAAACATGCTATTTGATGAAAACAGATGTATTCAAATTTTCAAAGTAGACAAGGCCTCTATCTTTTCAGCTGAACTTAAGGCAATTGAACTTGCCTTAAATTATATTCAGGAATCTGATGATGACCATTTCGTAATCTTTTCTGATTCCCTTTCATCTCTTCAAGCACTGGGTAATATGAAACATGATAACCCAGTTGTGCTTCAACTTTTAGAAAAGTACAATTCTCTTATAATTGATAATGTTATTATTTTCTGCTGGCTTCCAAGCCATGTAGGAATACGTGGTAATGATAGAGCTGATAGTGCTGCTAAGGCAACATCAGATTTACATATATCTAATACCAAATTACCTTATACTGATTTTAAAAGTTGTATTAACACATATATTCGTAACTCTTGGCAAACCGCTTGGGATTTGTCCGTTAACAATAAACTCCATTCAATTAAACCGTTACTCGGAGAATGGCGTTCTTCTACTAGACCCATTCGTCGAGAGGAAGTTATCCTAGCCCGGTGCAGGATAGGGCATACACGTTATACTCATTCATATTTATTACAAGGTGAGCAATTACCAGAATGTATACCCTGCTTTGCACCGTTAACGGTCAAACACATCTTATTGGAATTTGTAGACTTTGATTCTATGCGTCAAAGGTACTACAATGTTAATACTATGAAAGAGTTATTTGATACTGTAGATTTTAGTCTTGTTTTAGATTTCCTAATAGAGATCAGACTATATAAATCATTATAATGTGTTCTTATATATATTTACTTGTTTATATGCCCGTTGACGGGCATTTGTTGATTTACATACATAGTTTATATTACACCTTATCATCCCTTAGTTTTTTACTAGTTTTATCTTTATATATTTACACTAATTATTTTTAAATAATACTTCATTTTTCATCAATTTTTGCGCACAATATGACCTATTTATGTGTCGACGTGCCGTAAAACACCATTCATTCATTCATTCAAAGTAGCAATATTCGCGGAATATAGTAGATTTCAACTGCTGAAAACAAACATGTATGGGTTTTTTTCAGGAAAAAATAATTCTAATGAATATAGTATTTATCATCGTTATATATTTTCAGGGGAATGTTTAATATGTCTGTTTTCAAATACTTCAGATCGTAACACACCGCACATGTATATTCAGTATTTACTTTCAATATAATAGTGACTATACATGCCCTATAAAGATAACAGACCCGCACTTTTTGGATTCACGCGTACAGTGTTTCACAACACCACAAACCATTGACACAATTTCATGTCCAAATGTTTATGTTATGCAATCTTCGAGTTTACACAAAATCATGTTTGTTACTGACAGTAGCATGTCTGTTACTCGTCAGTCATTTATTTACTTGGTTAAAGGGACACATGCCAATCTTGTTTTCTTTAAAACTCGAGTCGCCCCCTCAGTTTTAAACGAACAGTTAAAAGAATATACTTCTTTCTGCCTGTTAAACTTATATTAGTTGACCGCTGTTTCTGATTTCGAAAATTAACTCTGCAACGTATATTGCTGCCATCATGATTTCATTTTCGATAAACCGTTGCAACAGTGTTTGTTAAAATAAATTGGGCACTCTGACATTAACCCAAAGCATGTATAGATCAAAAATTTAGTGTAAAATACATAGACACATACATTTTAAATATATGTGTTTACATAACGAAATTATTTAATTGTTTCTGTAGCCGGTCGTCTGGTCGGACGGCCCTGTTACTTAATTAGTACTTGTCTCCGTTTATTGATGTAGCTATATGATTTTGTTTTTAATCTCGCTTCTAAAATGACGAAATAAATCGATTTAAATAAAAGGCGCATTCTCAGCAATACACAAAGTATTGTGCGTACGGGTGGAGGTGGGGAAGCCAACGGGGTTGGAGGGATACAGTCATACTACCGTAATTTTGCTCTCATAAATACTGTGAACATACTACATCAATAATATAACAACTACTGAACAATGCTGAAATCGATTTATCTTTATAAATGAATTCATAATTCCACAATTTTATTCCGTGCTAACATCGATTTGGAACGTCGATTCGGCGTATTTAAGCGATTACGGTGTACTTCGTTAATTTTCGGGGGAAAAAAGTACTTGCCCTCTTTTGTTTTATATTTTACATATCTACAGGGGAAAAATGTATTTACGCGTACATGCTTTTTTTTTTCCTAAAGTGATGAAATAAATGGAATTTGATTAAAACTGCGCATTCGCAGCTATATACAACTTAATCAATACGGTATGGAGGGTGATGGGGGTGGGATGAGGGGCGTGGGTGCAGGGATACTACCGTAATGGTATCCTTGAGAAAAACTGTGAACATTCTACTCTAATAATTTATTAAATACAGAACAATGTTTAAATCAATATATCTCTTAAAAAGGATTTCATAATATCATGGTTTTATATCCCGCATGAACTTTAACTTCGAAAGGCGATTGTTCATATTTTAGCGAATACGGTATACTTTGTCAATTTTGGGGGAAAAAAAGTACTTTTTCCTGATTGACTTTAAATTTTGGGTTTTAATAGAAGACATGTCAATGAACACTTTCATAAAAAAAAATTCATTCTCGCTGTATAAAACTTCATTTTTTTGCTATTTTTCCGGATTCAGAAAATTAGCACTGCGACATATATTTTCATCATTCTCATTTCCTTTCCCGACGTACCGTTGCAATTTGGTTTGTTAAAACCTATTTTGAACACTCCGGCATGTATAGATCAGAAATTTAATCTGGAATGCACGGATACATACATTTGAAAAATATGTATTGAAATCATGGAATTATTTCATTTCTTGTGTACCCGGTCGTAAATGTATATGCATTATGCCATCTTTGAGTCCGTTAGTTAATTTTGGGGGAAAAAAAGTTCTTGTCTCCGATTTCATTAAAAATTTGCATATGGACAGACGAAATATTTATCTACGCATACATGCATTTGTTGTTATTCTCGCTTCTAAAATGACGAAATAAATCGATTTTGATTTAAAAGCGCATTGTTGGCAATTTAAACCTTAAAACAACCTAAATTCATCCCTTTGAAAAATACCTTAAATATTAATGAGAATTACACGAAGTGTACACCAATTATGTTCGACCAATGTAGTTTGTGAATATTATTACTTTAACAACGATCCGTGATTATGTTTTGTCATAATCACAGTTTATAAATAGGAGGTGAATACATCTGACCAGTGACAATTTTCCCAATAATGTCATTTTGTTATCGATTTTATCACGTGACCTTGTTTGATAAATATTCCTACGCCATAGGGCTGGCGTTCCTACTGCTTAGTCTTCTTTTCAATCTAGTATTTTGACTGTTTCGTTTGATACGCAGATTTCATAACCTCGGCTCCCAACTAAATCCCAGTTCCTTTATTTCGCCTATTGTTTTCTCTTTACGGCAACGCCTCTGTCCATGTAATTGTACGAAAACACTATAATGAAGGTTCCATGTTCACCGGCATATAGTCAGATGACATTAACGTAAGTGTTAATGTGCCGTAAAATACAATTCAATTCAATTCAGTTGGTTCTCGTTTAGTTTTCTTAATTCCTGTCAACGTTTTAACGACGGATTATCAAATTCTTCTAGTTAATTAAACTATATTGACATGTCTTGGTTTACTTCCTGGTAAATTTGAGGTCATGATAGCAAGTAAACCGGTTTAAAACAATTTGCATTTCTTATATCTAAGCCATATGTAGACCGTACACTTTTAAATCTTCATTCGACAACCTCGTTTCGTGTTCCTTCCAATAGTTTCTATGATTTTTAATTAGGCTCAAACATTTCAATAACTCCTCTTGGATCACCTGTTTTCAGAAACCACAGCGCCCAAACGCAATGGCATCGTAGGTCTGCACTGTACTGCAAACAATGAGCAATATTTAATTAATTATACAATGAAAACGACAAAATACAACAGAAAGGGTGGTGAAGTCAGGGTTACAGATTTCGAAAGAAGTCTCCTTACAGAAATCGTTTTGCTCAATCAAAACGCAGGATTTTACACTCTAAAAGCAGGTGCAATGCTAAGAGGTGCAATTGTTGCAATTATTGATCTAGCAAGTCCACCATTTAATCAGCTGTTAATGGTAAAACGTTTAATGTATGTCTTGCTTCAACTGTTGATTGACGTACATCTCACGGCCTTTATGTTTTCACTTGAAATGGACCACATTTTGGTATACAATATATTGGACAAACAGGTCGATCTTTAAAAGTACGATTTCGTGAACCTAAATATAAGGCAGGTAATTTTAAAATGTTAACAAAATTATATCTACCAACACTTTCTGTTAGACAGGTCGTAGTTTCAGTAACGTCATTGTTCAATCGGTTGAATATATAATTTATGATAATGATGCTAATAACAACTTTAACATAAAAGCTAGACATACTGCAAGACTAAAGTGGGTGAAAAACGTGCAGACACCATATCCCTAAATGATAATATTTATCAACAAGGAAATATTTCAAAAGATCCAAATACTGACATTTTTTCAATATTTTCTATTCGAAAGCGTAAATCTATGTCTCATGGTCGTAGAATTAATGGTACATGTAACATCAAACGTAAATCGCGTGTAAACGGAATGCATTTTTGGGATACTTGAACGCAACTGGGTCTGTTACTATGCCAGTCACTGATTTACATATTATTTTTAACCATTCTGGAAAGCTCTCTTCATTTCTCACCTCTTTGTCTATTTATTCACTTAAGTTTATCGACGAGGAAGCAAACACTATTTTCATTCGTACAGATCCTCCGACACCATATTGAGAAGGAGTCTGATCATGTCAGACGTTTTCTAAAAGTACTATAAGTGTATTGATTTTATTGACCATGATGGACATGCCAAGTATCAGGTTTGGTAAAGATAAAATACTAAATGCAGTTGCTAGATTGTTCACAATGCTGACATTTTTCAGTAAAACAAGGTGACCTGTTTTTACATATTTAAAATTAAGGTGCTAGAGTGTTCACAAGGCAAAAGTTAACGGACGACGGACGGACAACGGACAACACGTCATCCCGTAAAAGTAGATATAAATCTCGAACAGGAAACGTAGCTTTCACAGAAAACGCATTAAAACAAACAACTATAATTAAAATGTTAACGGAAACAAGGCATGAGACATTACAAACACAAACGGATTGACAATAGGACTACCGCATTGGAAAGTTCAGTGGCAAAAAGGCCGCTGGGGGTTTAAACCAAATTCTAGAGTGCACCAAACTTCAATCATACCCTATTGCCATCCAAATAAAACAGTGTAAATAAAGAATTCCCCGGTTAGTTATATTCTCTAACAAACAATTCAGCATTAATAGGCAATATAGTATAACACATAGATGATCATTTATATATGAATATAAAAGCAAAATCCAAGAACGCCATAATGCAAGTACTCACTGACTTGAAAGACGCCAGATTAACAAGAGAACATACCATAATACATTATTTAAGACAAACTTCAAACTCTACCGTCCTTTGAGGATTTAGGCAGACGTCATCATATGGTCCACAGCCTGTCCGGTCTTTGTACAATCAACGAGGAAAGCGTAATGGCGAAATGTAATTGGGTCCGATGGACAGTAGAACTAAAATTAAAACTTCTCTTCTCTGAAACGCAAGGCTTAGAGCTCTCATGTATTATATACAACATAAGTGATTGGTCCTCTATTAAGTTTGTTTAAATGGTGACACTGGGTTTGCAACAGTGGTCACAGTTTTACATATTATTGTTATATAGAAAAATCTTTATACAATTTTCTTTTCTGAAACTACAAGAGCTAATATAATATAATACAATAATGATGTCACAAATGAAACGTATTTTTGTGATTCCAAAGTTCTTAATATTATATCTGGTAGGTTAAATTAAGAGACTAGAGTATATAAAAAAATGCAATAAAATATTTAATCAAAGAATACTGTACAACCGCATATAAACACTAATGCATACATAGCCTCACATACAATTAACTAATTATAACACAGTAGTTTAACAATTGGCAGTAGTTATAATCCGTATCATGTCCTATATCCTATAGGTTTGTTTTTTTACGATACTCTCTATCTCTATTCTTTTCCCTTTTCTTGTAGATGCACATTTCCTTGCTCGGTTTGTTGACTCAGGCGTCTTGGTTGTACTAGGTTGGCCACCCTCCATATACATGTGTAACATGTTGAGAGTGTCTTTATTGCCCAATGGGTAACGATATAATGTGTTGGAGGGTGTAAGTTTATGGAATTAATTCAAATATGCATACCCTCTAAACAAGTAACTATACGACCGAATAATAAACCTTGGTATGATTCTGAGATTCGTCTAACTTCAAGACAACATGACAGAAAAAAACGTATCGCAATTAAATCTCGGTCTAATTCGGATTGGATATCATACAAAGGTCTCAGAAATAAAGTTAATAATTTAAAAAAAGATTGCTAAAGAACGTTTTTTCAATAATATAGAAAGTACATTAATCGAAACCAGCTCAAACAATCCTCGTCAATATCGGAAAATTTTAAAACACCTTATTAAGTCAAATAAACATTCTGAAACTATACCCCCATTAAAAACTACATTATCGAACGGAGAAATAATATATTCTGTATCTGATTTTGATAAAGCAAACTGTTTAAATGATTTTTTTGTTTCAATTGCCTCAGTCGATGAAACGAACGCAGTTTTACCAAATTTTGTTACAAAAACAGATGCCTGTTTAGACAATATTTCTGTTACCGAATCAGAAATTATGGATATTTTAAAAATATTAGACGTTAACAAAGCAACAGGAAACGATGGAATAAGTCAAAAAGTACTGATAGAAACCGCTGTAACGATTTGCAAACCTCTTTGTATTTTATATAATAGATCGTTGAACGAATCTTTTTTTCCGGACATTTGGAAATTTGCAAACGTTATGCCACTTTTCAAAAGAGGTCTTACATATATTTCGACTTATTATAGACCGATCTCGCTGCTAAGTTGTGCAGGGAAAGTTTTTGAACGGGTCGTTTATAAGTTTATTTATAACCATTTACATATTAATAAATTATTTTTCAAAAATCAATCTGGTTTTCTCACAGGCCATTCGACAGTTCATCAACTTATCGATATATATCATAATATTTGTCAAGCTTTTGACACCAAACAATATACGTGTATTGTATTCGAAGATATCTCTAGAGCTTTTGATAGGGTATGGCATAAAGCGCTTTTATTTAAACTTAAGCAAAATGGAGTTCATGGTAAATTACTTTCTTGGATTGAAAGTTATCTTAATAATAGAAGGCAACAAGTATTTGTCGGAAACGCGTATTCTGAAATCAAAAACATAACCGCGGGCGTTCCTCAAGGCTCTGTGCTCGGACCCCTTTTGTTTTTTAATATATGTTAATGATATATCCGAAAATATGTTGAGCATAGCTCGTTTGTTTGCCGATGATAGTTCTTTTTCAGTATCCACTTCAATAATTGATGATATGGAGGGTATTCTAAACCATGATTTAAACATTGTTTGAAATTGGTCAAAAACATGGTTAGTTCAGTTAAACGCCAGTAAAACTGAAGCATTATTTTTTTCAAAAAACAATGAACAGCGTCGGCCTAATCTTATTTTAGACAACACCCAGTTGTCGTTTGTTGAACACCATAAACATTTAGGCCTTACTTTTAGACATGATGACAAATGGCATATGCATATCGAAAATATCTCTCTTTCGGCTTCTGAACTATGAGGCTTTTGAAATTTACACTAAATCGTAAGGCATTAAATCAAATTTATTTATCGTATGTCCGTCCAATCTTAGAATATGCTGCTATTGTTTGGGATGGCTGCAGCGAATATGAAAAAAATAAACTTGAAAAAATACAATATGAAGCTGCGCGTATTGTGACCGGTATTACCCGTTCGGTATCTATTGTTAATTTGATGAATGAAATAGGATGGCTAACGTTATCAGAACGGCGTAAGTTCCAAAAACTTTCTGTTGTATATAAAATGAAAAACGGAACAGTGCCTGAATACCTGGCAAATCTATTGCCAAGAACCGTAGCGGAAGAGACTCCATATTCCCTCAGGAACGCAGAAAATTTCTCGCAGATTTCAGTTAGAACCTCTATTTTTATGAATTCATTTATTCCATCAGCTATGAAACTCTGGAATGATTTTACCGTTAGATATTAGCAATTCAGGCTCATTAAACATATTCAAAGGTCAGCTTATGCGAATAATGTTAACTAATTCAAAAGTTCCTAGTTTTTACTTTTCTGGTGTACGTTTTTTTTCTGTTATGCATGCTAGAATAAGAAATTCATGCAGTAATCTCAATAATGATCTTTTTGAAAATCATTTACGGGAATCGCCTCAATGCATTTGCGGTCAGGGTAATGAAGATGCAAATCATTTCTTCTTTGAATGTATGCAATTCAATGTTGAGAGGCTCGAACTCTTCCAGTCAACACGTTCGTTTCATCCTTCAAGCTCAAATACATTATTGTTTGGAAGGTTAGATCTTACAACACAAGAAAATGGTTTGATTTTTAATTCTGTTCAAAACTTTATTAGAGATAGTCATCGATTTACTTAGGTTTGCCATTACATTTTTTCTGTCTAATTAACCCGAGCAATGTCACATGTGTTGCATTATTCTTTCTTCCACTTCTACTTATTCTTTCTTTTTTTTTATTTCTATTTTCTTATTATCTTAACATGTGCTACTACATATCATGTTGTAGTTAATCCAGTTTATTGATTAGTGTTAATAGCAATTGCCATTCATTATATTTGTTAAAACTCCATTGTAGGGAAGGGCCGTAACTAATGTGGGTAGCACTTGTGGCCCGACCCGATTGCATTGTACTTGTACATATATGGCAATAAAATATGTTTAAATCATAACCTATAGGTTGCTATAAGTCTATTAAAATATAAACCAGCCCTCAAATAGACATTCATGTAATGCACAGTCACAAACAAATGTAAACGAATGTATCTCGCACGGCACACCATTTGAGTTAGAAAATACTATTCTGTTATGATGATACCACTCAGGTATAGGCAAGAAACCCACTTAGGCACTGCAGCTCAAGTATTGTTACGGAACCACTAATATATAAGCACGTCCACTCAGGAACAACAACTTAGGTAACGGTACGGGACCACATTTAATTACATTGCAAATTCCACGCGATTTTCTTAAATAACTACTATAACTACAGGCTAGGGACGGGGAATCTTACAATATATTTCTGTCTCTCGTGCCCAGCTTCGACTTCTAAATACTGGTCACAACATCTGTATTTCATGTTGTTCAGTCAACTGCTTGGTAAAGACTGCCCACACAAAAGCTATTTCAATTACACACACATCCAATCTATATTTAGTGTAACTGGTCTGACTAGTTTACCTATGTACACTTATAAATCAAAGTACTTAGAGTACTTATAGCAGGCAATTTTGTGACACTCTGGTTATTTTTGTTTAAATGCCAGGGATAAGACCTGTTTGAAAGAAAATGAAAAATCATCCGAACTTACCAGACCTCTTTGTAATAACCAAGTGTTGTAACTGTAACTGTTATAACTGTTGTAAGTGTATATAATGTCCAAAGGTCATCAGGTTAGCGATTCAGGACCGTTTAGACCCGCTTGTTCTATGAGTTAACAGTTTTCGTGTATGAGACATACTTTTTATATTCAACTGACCATGGGATGATTGGAAATAAAAGGACATCGCGCTGTTCATTCAGCTTTATTCCCTGATATCTCTTATCACTGACATAAATATTTTTTCTGATGCATATCTTAGTCGGAAATACAACATAAATCAAACTTCCCCGGTGCTAGGGGGCGTGAGAGGTGTTGCTTCTTTCTTTACATTTCATGAAGAGACTCAATAAAACCGAGCCTGCTACTTTATTCTCTTAACTGTGTTTGTTGCTCCCAAAGGATCACCTTTATCAGTATTTATTAACATTCACACTAGCGTTCGTTTAGTGCAGTGTGGCGGCTGTAAAAAGTCTCCCCGTGCTACGAATCAGTAGTGTTATTTTTACTTGTCCTTTGGGACCAACGAGTCCAATATATGTGGCTTTGAAGTAGAATACCGCTTAAGCCGGTGCTAGTGGGCGTGAGAGGTGTTGCTTCGTTCATTACTTCTCATGAACAGACTCAATAAAACCGAGTTTGCTACTTTATTCTCTTAACTGTGTTTTTTGCTCCCAAAGGATCACCTTTATTAGTATTTATTAACATTCACACTAGCGTTCGTTTAGTGCAGTGTGGCGGCTGTAAAAAGTCTCCCCGTGCTACGAATCAGTAGTGTTATTTTTACTGGTCCTTTGGGACCAACGAGCCCAATATAGAACGGCTTTGAAGTAGAATACCGCTTAAGCCGGTGCTAGGGGGCGTGAGAGGTGTTGCTTCTTTCATTACTTCTCATGAACAGACTCAATAAAACCGAGTCTGCTACTTTATTCTCTTAACTGTGTTTGTTGCTCCAAAACAGCATAGCATATCACTCCAATCGAATGATATCGAGTACATTAATTAAACTATTCAGCAATAGCTCTCCATTTCCAAGTATTCCAAGTATTTAGAGAGAGAGGATTTGGGATGGACACAATAGTTTCTTTTGTTGTGGCAGTTGTCACTAAATCTATAATGCTGGATAATTAAATGGACGAAAATGAATGAGACATCAAGTCAGCTAATTATCGCCTTACTTCTCTGCCATGTCTGAAGATTATACATGCCACTTCTAGAAAACCCAGCTCCGTCCGACAATTTACCTTTCTAATTAACACTATATACCACCGAACACTGAAAACACGATACTAATTAATGACAAACATATCGCATATCAGACGCCTGATGAAGGTATCTCAAAGTCACTCCATTTATCATTGTCGATTTCAACTGCCATTGATAACCACTGATAACCGACCTCTTATCTCATACGGAGTAGATCATCTCTGTCTGTGTTTGCTGTTTGTTGACAAAACAAAAGTACAATATCGAGTAGTACGTTGTGGTCACATTTGAATGTGAAAACATTTTTTCTCCATGTGTCAGCTCAATTAAGATAAAAGCGTCTGTTATCTTCGAGAAGTATGCTGCTTTGTACAGAAAAGACAACTGCATGCTACTCATATATAAACGTAATTTTAAATTTCCACTTTCAATTGCACACAACATTATATATCCTACGTAGATATCTAATTTACGTACCTTGACCAGCATACGATTGCCGTTTTTTGGCATTGTAGTCAAGTCATTTCCCACTGTTTAACTGCACCCATCTATTCCTCTTCTATTCTGACACACGAATCAGTGTAACATCATCGTTTTAGTTAGTTATACCTCCACCACAAAGAGAAGTGGGGGCTATATAGGAATCACGTTGTCCGTCACGTCCCGTACACATATTTGTCCCGTCGCGTAACATATTTTTATTATTTGCATTCCTCAAATAGTTTTAAATGGGTTGTTACCAAGATACACATAATAACTGATTGTTTTATGTCCCTCTATTGTTGATTGCCTAATTTACTACATAATTATGGCCCTTTATTTGACTTAGAATTTAAGTGGGGCGGCAATACTGCATGCTATCGTATTATAATGCAATATTCATATATTTGTTTGTTTTTTTATCTTTTTCGTTCTAGACATGCTCAGATATTTTATGCTTCTTTCTCTATTTCTTCCTATACCTTTATTAAATTGTTTGCCTCGTGTTATCACTCGCCCCTTTTCCTAAAGTGTTACGTCTTTGACGTTCCATAATGTGTGTCGATTTAAATATATCTAGGGCTCTGCTACTCAATCTAAAGCCAAAGCTCTTAAATCAGTCGCAATCTTTGAGCTTGTGACATGGATAGCTATACTCACGAGGCATCATGGAGACATAGAACCCAACAAATTCCTGGCGCAGAAACGACAGTTCGTACATACAGCAATGTAAATAGCATTACTGACAGTCATTTATCGATAGGTCACTATAACGTACAAAGCTTCCTGAAACAAAAAGACATCCTCTATGCCGAGTAGCACACTTTGACATTTTAGCTATTACGGAGACTTGGATGGCAAACTGTACCCTAAACGATGATATTTATTTTAACAATTTTAATACTCTATTTCGAAAAAAAACCAGAATAACAGACGACCATGGTGGTATCATCATGTATGTTAGTAATACATTACATGCATTCAGACACGCCGATTTGGAAACAAACGGCACCGAATGTATATCGCTCGAAGTAAGCGTGAGAAATTAAAAATATACTATCTGATACATTTTATAGACCACCAAATTCTACATCTGCCGTTTTAAACTCCATTGAATATTTTATACGACTGGCTGTTGAAACAAAAATTGAAGACATAATTATAACAAAGTATTTCAATCTTGACATTCTTCAACCTATCACACATGCGAAGATAGAAAGTATTATGCAGCAGTTCAATCTCTCACAGACAATCTCCGATCCGACTCACTTCACTGAAAGTTGGTCCTCACTAATAGATCTATATTTAGTTTCCAAGCCGGAAACAGTAACTGTTAGCAGAGTTGGAGAACCTTTTCTTGAACAAAATATACGTTATCACTGTCCAATATGTTGTATAATATAATTCTTAAGGCCTCAAAACCACTATTACACACGCACGATATGGCAATACAACCAAAGGGATTACAATGTTCTAAGACAACTTCCTTAATATGTTGACTGGGATTCCCTCCTTAATAATGGCATTGATATATATGCTGAAAATATTACATCAAAGTTCGCGGAACTGGCAGAAATATGTATCCTTAAGAAAAATGTAACTATCCAAACATCTGATCCTCCGTGGCTTAATTCAAACATCCGTAAACTAATGAGAAAACGTAAACAAGCTAATGACAAATCAAAACTGCTAGAACGTGTAATGATGTTATAGACTTCAATGATCGAAATCAAGTTATTACAAGTAAACTTCTTCAGCAGGGTTTTCGTTATCACAAACTACGTAGATCTTTCTCTAAATTCTACCGCCGCAACGAGGGCCTGCTGGAAAAGTACAACACCAACCTTAAAACACTTCTGCGACTAGGCATATCACAACCCTCATATTTTGGAGATGTGGTCTACAAACATCGAAAGTTAATGGGGTCTGACGGGTTCCTGACCGCTTTACAAATTTAATCAGGAAGTTCGTCAGCGCACTGCATGTTTAGTGATTGACCCTCTACAGTCAGTCATTACGCTTCACTTTTCACTTGTGCGATGACTGGACTACCTCTTGGGACTCTATGATTGTACCTACTGAAACCCCAACTAAGGGAGGTGGGTGCATGAGCTTTCGTCCCTCGGGTTTTCTGGTCATACCCTAGATTAGTTTTCTCTTTAGCTACTATGGTTGTTCAGTACGATTCTGGATACATCCTGAGATGTTTATTATTTTGTATGTGTATTTTTAGTTAGTTTCTCTGGATGTGGACTTCATTGTTAGAGAATTCCTTTTGATGGGATGTAGTTTTGTTTACACTGTCTTGTCTATTTGGGCGCTGAAGACAGGATAATAGCGAGGATTGTACGCATATAAAATCGATTCAAGCTAACCAGTAGGCCTTATTGCCTACTGACCGTTCCAAGTCGGTAACCCTGTCTTCACCACCCTTTCTGTTGTTTTTTGTCTCTTTCATTGTAGTTTCAATTCCTTGTTTGCAGTACAGTGCGGACCTACGATGCCATTGCGTTCGGACGCTGTGGTTTCTATAGGACCCTATATATCATTTTGACCCATTACAGATTACTTAGAAATAAAATAATATCTTAAATACGCAGAGCAAAACAGGAACAACTTGACAATCTTTCCGAGCAGCTTCGATCCGATACTATTTCAAGCTCAGATTGGTGGAAACTTTTAAAACATTTTATAAAACCAAACCAACATTTTTCAAGTATACCTCCACTTAAAGTAAATGATATTATATTTGATGATGGGTTTGAAAAGGCCAACATTCTGAACAACTTTTTTTTTTATTCCAAACTCACCTTAAGGATGAAAATAAAGACTTACCAGATATTACTATAGATATATGCAGACCTAAACTAAGTCATGTTGTTATAACACCACTAGAAGTTAAATGGCAAGGCAGCTGGTCCTGATATGAGGAGCTTTCATCTGAATTATTTGACCCACTACCTAAGTTGTTTAATTTCTCGTTACGAATTAGTAAGGTGCCCCTAAAGTGGAAAATAGCCTATGTGTGTGCAATATTTAAGAAAAACGACCCCTCGGATGCCTCAAATTACCGTCCTATTTCTCTGCTTTCAACAATTGAAAAAGTCATGGAAAGGACAGTCCATACACATATATTTAACTTCTTTATTAGACACAAACTTATCACTGCTCTCCAGTCTGGATGTGTCCCAAAAGATTCAACTGTAAACCAATTTGTTGATATATATAATACATTCTGGAGGATTTTAGACGAAGGTAAAGAAGTGCGTGCTGTCTTTTGTGATATATCAAAGGCCGTCGACTGAGTCTGACACAGGGGTCTATTACTTAAACTTGGTGCAGTTGGAATAACGGGTGCACTATTAGCTTGGATTTCACATTATCTCGAAAATAAGAAACAACGAGTTATAATTCCTGGTTTTCCTCCTGGTATTTCTTCAATCAAGGATGGTGTGCTCCACGGTTTTATCCTTGGACCTCTGTTTTTCATAATACACATCAATGGCATTGTCTCGAACATTAATTGTAAAATAAAATTATTCGCTGACGATACAAGTATATGCATAATAGTCGATACGCCTGTAAATGCGGCAACTAGTTTAAACCATGATCTGCAAACAAGTCATGCTTGTGCTCAAACGATGCTTGTTACCTCTAAAACAGAATCGATTATTATATCTAGAAACACAAACAAACCTATCCACTCCCATCTAAACATGAACGATGTTAATATACAATAAGTAAATAGTCATAAACACTTAGGAGTTATTTTATCCGCAAACGGAACATGGCATGAACACTTTAAATATATGACAGAAAAGGCTTGGAAACAAATCAGCATTATGGGCAAACTAAAAAAACGTATGATAATGGACCTTTTGAAACGGCCGAGCACGACACATACGAAATATTGCAGTCTCGGTTTGATTGAAACTGTTCATGAGCGGTAGTGTAGTATGCTAGCTACCGCTCACGCCCTCTAGCCCCGGGTTGAGCAGAACTCAATATTCATAAAATCAATAGTACACAATTTAAACCATCCCGAAGATGGCATGCATACGGCGGTGGACATGGAGTCATATGCTTCCCCATGTCGTACGGCGTATGGTCCCAGTATCTAATAAAATTAAAAGCCCCGAAGAGCGAAATAAACATAATGGAATTTAGTTGGTAGAAGCGGTTATGAAGCCTGCGTATCACAAGTAACAGCCAAAAGACTAAATTAAAAAGCAGACAACATATCCTATAAGTGGTTAAACAATACCCAGAGTCTTTTATCGGCCGGAGTAGTGGAACCACCGAATCAAAAATTAAGTAAGAAAACAAAAGAAATTAAAAATGTACCACCGATAACTAAATATAAGTATCGGGCTCAGCGATCTCCAAAGATCGAATGAATAACAGTATTGATTGCAAGCGCGGGGAGACGTTTTACTGCCGCCACACCGCACAAGAAACGCCACTGTTCTATAAAAAAGTTTTGATAATGGACCTTTGGAAACGGCCGAGCACGACACATACGAAATATGTTTCAGCTAGATCGAAAATCACAAGAGATCATATATCTAACATTTATCAGACCGGTATAAGAATACGCAGATATAGTTTGGGACAATTGTACGCAATATCAACATGCAAGATTTAGAAAAAGTCCAAATCGAAGCTGCTCTAATAGCAACGGGTACTACAAGATTAGAAGATTAGTCTCAATAGCAGAACTCTATCGCGAAATATGTTGGGACACACTCAAAACGAGAAGAAAAGAACATAAACTCACTCTCTTCTATAACATGACAAACGACCTTGCTCCATGTCCACTAACTGAACTAGTTCCCGCTAACATCAGCGACACCATTTCTTATAACCTTCGAAATTCGGACGATAATCTATGTTTTGTAGAACACAGCTTTATTACCAATCATTCCTTCCTTCTACTATTAGAAACTGGAATGAATTACCATCAAATACAAAAGATTCGGCATCTCTCCCCATTTTTAAAAGTCGACTTAATAATAACCATACAGTAACTCCAAAACACTTTTACACTGGAAATCGAATATCACAGATACATCAGACTCGACTGAGAACTAAATGCAGACCACTAAACCATCATCTTTATACAAAATCTCTAATAGCAGTCCCCTTTGTAACTGTGGAGAAACAGAAGACATAACCCACTTTCTGTTAACGCGTACTTTATACACAGAGCAGAGAAACACTATGATATATACCTTACAAGAGATATACACCCATCCACAAGTTAACTACCTTCTATACGGAGATCAGTCACTGCCATACGAAACTAACATAAACTTATTTACAACAATACAGATATACATGCACTCTACAACGAGGTTCAAATAATTAAACAACATTTTCCTTCTTAAAATGATTCAAATAGTCTACAGGCGACCATGAGACAAGTAATTTAACTAAGTGTAGATACAGCTTCCTTCCATGATAAGCGAGGCAAACAGCGTTGATAAAACACATATCCTTGCCTACTCTTCTTCACTCTTCTTTCATCTAATGGTGTGCTGGTAGAAACTGTGAACTGATCAAAATAGTATATATACACTGAAAAGTAAAGGAAACGCATAATGAGTATTTCCGCTATATACTGTATATCTAATATGCTACTGTTAGTCGAATGCTCTTTCTGAAAGAAGGTTTAAACAGCACCGAACACATTAGTGGTAACCCATTTAACGTTTCATTATCGACAGAATGCGCATTTGGCTCAAGCAGGAGAGCAAACTTAGGCTACAAACGTTTAAACGCAATCTCTTAACATAAACACAATACTGAAATGGCTCGACTCTTTCAAGTGAAACTTCAACATTTATGAATTTCGTGTAACAAAGTATACTTTGATTAAAGGGTCTACTACATGACAGAGTTGTCCTTTCTGTAGCCCCTTTTTGTACAAAACACGTTGAGATATATCTGGAATATTACGTGGAATTAGGGGTATATAATAGTGTAGTATAGGCAATTGTTTGATTATGCGTTTCTTTTTTCTTTCAGTATCTATAATCACGAGTAGGGATAGCACTTGGTGCATAGTTTATAGTTGCTGTCAGCAACCATTCTAGCTCAATTCTTCTTTATTCACATTATACAACTTTAAGAAAATACTGTCACACGCATGAAAATATAAATTGACTGCTGGGAGACAGATTCTTAAAAGTTTATAGCTTACTTCTGAATCCCATTCCTGATTGTATATTTAGTTATGTAATCCATGTAAATGTATAATTAATTGTATGATGTAAAATGTATATACTGTTTGCGAATTAAACATGTTTAAACTAAGCGGGGCGACACCGCACCCCGACCATATATCGGCTACCAACAATTCTGCCCAGGTTTTATATCTGACCTAACTATTCTTATTACGAATACATAAGCTTAGTTGCTTGTGAACCTAAAGACCCCTAATTTCCATTCTCTTCCTTCTGAAATATAAGTGAAAATACCACAACAAGTTTTCTTTTTTAATTAAATCAATATTGTCAATCATTATTGCACTATTTAGTCGTTATTAAGTGGTCATCAGTAAACATCAGTTGTCATGTTTACCTTGTTAGTCACAATCACGACTTGTTTGGTGCGTGTTTTTGGTTGACTGGGTTCCTTGAATGCTAGATTTCCTGTTCGACTTTTATACTTATTTTTATCTGTTTTCAAACAATGTTATTTTTGACAAATTATAGAAAATTATATGATCGGGTGATGTGGGGTTTAAACCAGGTTCCAGTGTGCACCAAACCTCACTCTTACCCTATTGTCATCCCAATAAAACGAGACAGTGTATATAAAGATATCACCGCCAGTTTATATTTTCTGACAACAAGCCAGCATTAAAAGGCACTATATTCATAACGCATAGATGATCATGTAGATATGACGATAAAAAAGCCTTAAAAGCCGCAAAGCAAGTACTCAGTGACGACGTTGCAGAAGCCAGAGTAACAAGATAGAAAACCGGGTAAGGGTACGACAATACAATGCTTAAGACACACATCAAACACTACCGTCCCTTGAGGATTTATGGAGACGTAAATCATATATAGTATAGTGGCAAACTGTAAATGTGTCAAATAATATGGTCATGGCCTCTGTTGATAAAGTTTTCAACAAGTTTAATACATATTTTTGAAAGTGATTATGACCAAGAATCATACGAAGCTACTAAATCACATCTCAATAGAAGTCAGGCTGTTCTTAAATTACTTTCATACTTTAAAATCAGATCAGGGTTACGATAATAAGCTTTTGCAACGTTTGTTTTGACGTTTATTGTAACGGTAGCCCTGATAGAGTTGCTTCTTAGTTATACAAAGATTACGAATATTAAAATACTTTCGACGACTGTAAGCTCTGAAAAAAAACGAATAAGTTGAGAAATATAGACCACAGAAGTAGCTCGGGGAATATCCCCATCTAAGTGGGGTATACTTAACAATATCAAAATTAAAATCCTCTCTCTTGTCATAGGTTTCACTAATTATTCCTCCATTTTCAATACTAGAGAGATGTAAATCGAGAAAAGAAGCAACAGTATCAGAAATATTAGCTGTGTTGGGTAGAAGTCCTTTAGGATAGATAGTATTAACCATGGTAGAAAATAAAGTATTGTCAATGATTCATTGCAACTGATTCAAGTGAGTCACCCCTTTCATATTTACTTCGGAGTACTACTCCCTAGTTTAATCTCTTGTGAATTGTTGCTGGCCCAATGCACATTTCACTGCATCAACATATCTATGCAATATATCAATATATTTCCGCATTCCCTCATCTCTAATGTATTTTGATAAAACAATCGGCTTGACTCTATCAATATCTAAGTTTTAAACGCTAGAACAACACCTAGCACAAACAACCTTTAAGTGGCCCGTACTATTTAACACACTTGGTCAGATACCACTATTGATTTGGGACTTCTGACTGGTTGAAAACGTACAGGTTCTACTAGGTAAGGTAGATTTTGACTGGATGTAATTATCCAAATCATAACAATCGCCATTGAACATCAAAACAATTATATTTTCATCATAAGACATGTTCATGTACGATATGTTGACTGAAATTGCATTTTTAGTGATAAATTGTCTTAGGGTATTTTACAAAGAGTAAAATGCATTACTGCCATTTTGGGGGTGCCCACTTTCAGTGAACTATTAGAGGCTAAAAGCATTACATTATCCACCAATTTACTGGTCATTTTTGAGTGTAGCTAAGGTAAGCTCTTAAGCAACGTTAGTCTGTTCGGCCAGTGAGATTTAAAAATATGGTTGAAGACCAAAAGTATATTATGTAAGCCTATGAGAAATGCAATAGTGCGTATACACCTCTTAATATTACAGAAGATAACTCTGTTTACGATGCGCGTACAATATCTTTAACGTTATCTCATAAAATCCCAAACAGC
This sequence comes from Cyrtodaria siliqua, assembly GCA_037043455.1. Taxonomy (NCBI): domain Eukaryota; kingdom Metazoa; phylum Mollusca; class Bivalvia; order Adapedonta; family Hiatellidae; genus Cyrtodaria; species Cyrtodaria siliqua. Next base: position 69,883 of record JAWPHD010012932.1, read on the forward strand.
ATTTTACTGTTTCCACTCACAGATATTTCTTCAGTTATTTGTATTTTGTTTTTATACTATATATCTATCTTTTTGATTGATCACTTGTCTGTTATCTACCATTGCTACTTATAACCCCTTTAAACTCTTCAATGTGAAACGAACACTCCAATGCATTGTGTTACTCTTTCAATCAACGGATGATGGCACTTTCATCAACCGTTCTCCACACCCCATAAATATCACACAACATCGAAATAATTGTGATTATTTCAAAAGCAGATAAGGATATATGTTAAGTCTAACTAAGACGTTGTAGTGCAGCAACTGCTTTCTTGCGATGATGATTCTTTTGAATTGTCCCTCTCTGTTGACATTTACATTAGATGGTTCGAAGTCCTTATAATATTACTGTTTTCTTTTCGTTTATATTAACATAATAACGTTATTATTTAGCCTTATGTTTGTTCAACTGTGTTCAATCCTGGTCACGGTCATCAAAGGTGCAATACAATAGAATTATAAATTAATTTCATTCATTTTCTATTTGTTTATATAATTATATGTATACAAAGTCTTTATCCCATAATATTCTTAACAATACTTTGCTATGAATTATCAGTTAAATACTCTCCTAAAGCGAAGGTCCTCTCACAACAATATTTTATATCTTAACATGCCAGTCAGGTTGTCCCCCCACAAGTGAGTTCCATAGTTATCATGATCCCACGACTAGGGTGACTACTTTTCCTATGTGTCTTAATATCATCCTCATCAGTCTTTTTGTTTAATTTCCCTAAGATCAACGATCTAATCATATCATCGATTTTTATGTACACATTATTGATTACACTCATAACGTTACGCTTTGTTTTGATGTGGGAAATCATAAAACAAGAGTGTATGGAAGTACAAAAGAAACACCAGTAAGAAATATTGAAATTGAAATTGTCATTTATTTAAGAAATGACGAACTTATCAAATAGTATAGCATTTGTTTTTTTAACTAAATGATATATATAGTTTTCACATCAAAGGTGTTGGACTTAAAACGCCAAATTGCCTAAAGCAAACCCACCCGTAATCATATCATCGATTTATATTATGATCTGTTTGTATAAGGCACAATTACTGTTGACGGATGTGTTATCACTGTAATTCTGCAGTGACAATGCAGATGTAATGCATGCTTACCCGGGTACTTTCCTTAGAGATAAAAAATGTCAGTTGTGTATTAATGACTGTATTGAGTGTAACGACGACTACAGTTGTTTAACATGCAAAGAAGGTTATTATTACCAAGTCTAAACGTTTCTACGGCTGCTGGACTCTTTGGACAATCATGTCGAAACCTTAGTGACGTATGTCAAAATGGCAACTATACCGAAAAAGGATGTACACTCGGATGTCGTACTGGCTACTATAGAGGCGGTGACGGGGGTGCAATGAATGTAGTTTATGTAAGGAAGGTATGTGCTCTAAAGACAATTGCACACATGATGCAAAACTGTAACTTTGAAGACCCCACGGAGGTTGTCAGAAATGTTACAAGGAATGTTATTCGTGCTCTGAGAGATACAAGTGTGATGAATGTGCTCGGGAATATGGGGTGAAAGCTGTTGAAAGACTGTACACGTTGTAAAGATGACTTATGTGATATTGACACGGGTGTTTGTACACGCGGATGTCAAAACGGCTACTTTATGACTTCTGAAAAAGAAAAAACTTGCAAAGCTCTGTGAACGAGATTGTACAACATGTAGTTCGAGTGAAATATGCATGTCATGTATTGAAGGGAAATACGGCGACATGTGTCAAAACAAATGTGACCGAGCTGCGTCGGTGCGTCTCGGAGTAAATTGCACTGCATGTATGAGAGAAGAACGGAGAACAGTGTTAAAGATCAGTGTAACACTAGCTATGTTACGTGTATTTCGAATGAACACGGAGCGTTATGTTTTATGGTTAGGTGTCGGTACGAACGGTGTCAAATAAGTGTGACTCAAGGTGTGCATCGTGCGTCTCTGATGTAAACTGCACGGCAGTATCGATGGAAGATACGGTGAACGGTGTCAAGATCATTGTGACACTCGCAAAGCTTGTGTATTTGGAATGAACTGGGAGCGTCATGTATTAATGGTACATACGGTGAAAATTGTGAAATAAGTGTGACTCTCAGTGTAAGTCGTGCTTCTCGGATGTAAATTGCACTTCGTGTATTGAGGAAGCTACGGAGGACGGTGTCAAGATCATTGTGACTTTCAATATGAAATGTGCATAACAATGAACATGGCCGGTCATCGATTAATGGAAATTACGGTGAACGGTGCCAAAGTAAGTGTGTCT